>BGPR01014181.1:0-39084 GCA_013235015.1 Araneus ventricosus | reverse complement strand
AAGTACGAGGCATGTCCGGAAAGTAAGTACCGTTTTGGAAAAACTCGCATAAAAAAATGTTTTTTCAAAACAAAATTTATTTTTACATGAAAGAGCATTTCGTAAACTATTTTTCTACATAGTTACTACCATTGTTCAGACATCTGTCATAGCGAGAAACCAACTTGTCTATACCCTCTTCAAAGAAAGATGCCGCCAGTGAAGAGAGCCACTGCTGAACGCAGTTTTTTGCGTCGTCATCGCTGTCAAAGCGCCTACCTCTAAAGTTCAAGAACAGAAAGCTTCAAGTTCAAGAACAAACCCAAGTTTCACGGTCACAATTTTGTTTAGAAATCCATTGCCCTCTTCAGTGCATCGGGTACGAAATTTCAAAGCACTGCCAAGTCACTTCGTTTTGTGGACATCCGTAAGTATTTTCGAAACCCAACGGGAACACAATTTGCGATAATTTAAGCGATTTGTGGCAATCTCATGCAAAACAGTTTTTGAAATTTGTCGAAACTCATCAGAAAGCATTCTTATTATGAACCTTCTGTTTTCACGCATTTTCTCATTCACTTTTGCAACCAAACCACCATTGATAACAGAAGGTAGACCACTCCATGCTTCGTCATGAACATTGGTGCGTCCATCACTAAATTGTGGAACCCACTTTCTAACCATTTCATCAGTCATTACATTTTCACCATAAATCTCTACAAGTTGACGATGAATTTCAGCTGGCTTAACTTTCTTTGTGTTCAAAAACCGTATTACAGAACGCACTTCACAGTAGGGGGGATCGGCAATCGTCTTAAACATTTTGAACGCTAACTAACACAAGTAAACACAACTCAATCCGGCTGCAATGGCGTCAGTGGACAGACAATGAACCAGAAACACGTGTGCTCATGCGCGGAACTGCGACACTAGCGCTGCGGTGGCGGTAGAACGAAACGGTACTTACTTTCCGGACACGCCTCGTAATATCGTAGCTACTAAAAAATGTGTTTGCCCTTGCTACATAAATTATTGATAAGAACTTATCCCCTAATACCAGATGTTTTTGGGAAGTCTGCTATTCGCAAGAAACCATTGATTCAATTTCGTGCATTTCTTTAGTAATTGAATAAGAGTGCTAAGTGTTAATTGCCCAGCCGCCGCGTGTAGGAGTTCTCAGAGTCACGCACTAGCAGGAGGTCTTTAATGTGTTTGGTTTACCATGGGTGGGCAAGACATCCATTTTGATAGAACTAGTAATCCGTCACAATTCAATACCAAACGTATCAGTCATCGAAACGCGAGCAAGAACAGTTTTAAACGAAAATGTATCTAACAAAACTGAAGTATCCACAATATGACCATTAAGGTAAAAAATACTACCCCCTTCTAAGTAAGTATACCATTCTTTAAGTTTAGGTAATGCGCACAATAGATGTGAAATTTTCTAAAAATACACTTGATGAAAGAGTCTAGAGCCACTTCAAAATTTGTCTTCCCAAACGACATCTAATATATATTGAAAGAAAATGACACTACGATCATAAACTTACGTCAATGCTTTTTAAGCAGCCGGGCGCGTTTTCCGCGACACGACCTGAACAAGAGACAAAATGTTCACAAATACTAATTATTATTGGAAGAAAAAAAAGAAAAAGATATATTCTATTAATATAAAAATGAAATTTCACTGTTAAAATAAAAAAAATTATTAGTAACACAAAACATATTTTGTTATTAATTATTTTAAATTCCAAAATTCATTGAGATGTGGACTTCTTTGTAAATGATATGGAAAGCTGGGAAGGACCCAATTTTCAATTTTTAATTAATTTAAGTTAGCGCATTCGACTTGTATCATATAAGTTTGAATTAGTAACCTTGTTATTAAGCATCTAGATCAGTGTATCCCAAGCTGTGATACGCGAACCAGGGGGTACGCGACAAGCTAGATAGGGGTGCATGCGAAAGTAAGGCCAGTAATAGCGGAAAACACAAAACATAAGGGATTAAAAAGGGAAAAAAAGCTAAAAAATTTTGTTTCCTCAAGTACGTGTGAAAAGCGTTGTGCTTCTTAAGCCGACTAGGTAACAGTGGAAGAAGAGTACCAAGAATTCAGTACTAAAACATTAAATTATTTAATATGTATAAGAATGGTCTTATGCGTATATTAATAACAAATATTGCAGTAAGATTGGCACAGCTCCAGGCATGAGATTATATCTGTTTTCATTCGAACCTAATTTTATAAAACTCAGCTCCAAGAAACTAGCTCAAGGATCGCATCGAAATTGTCTTCCATTTGAATAGTCAATTGTCACGATGAGTAATTATGAGCTTTCATCTAAGTTAATGCGAAATTATTTCAGTGCTCTTTTCTTTTGTTAGGACGTTGAACTATTATAGAAAATGGAATAGAATGTAAATTCAAATGTAAATCTACAAATGTTATGAAGTTAATTCCAGTCGTTTGACTCCTAACCTAACCTAAGCCACATTATTAATAAAATCTTCTTTGGGCGAAGATATGGCACACGAAATTAAAAAGACTAATCAAGAGGTGTTGGAGGAAATAAAGGTTCGGAACCACTGATCTAGATGATCACACTTTTTCCTTTTATATGTTTTTTTTTTTTTTTTCCTTTTTGGTAATTTTGAAGTACTGTTTTTCCATCTTAATTTTTCACATTTTATTTTAATGTTTTTTTTTATTATTATTATTTCTGTTTTGCGGTTATGCAGTTATTTTCTCGAAAATAAAAAAATTTAAAATCATTTTTAATGAGACCTAATTTGGAGAAAAATCGCTATCAAAACCGATTTTTTTTTTTCTTTCATTCCTGAATTTATTCTTTATTACTGCTATGCCTTCTTTGAAGTGTGTTAAGCGATTTATCTTGCTAAATTTGGTCTGAAAGAAAAGAAAAAAGTATTAGAACAGCTGTGTAAATAAGGATATGAATGTCAAGTGTGTTGCCGTGATCTATAAATTTGTTTTACAGAATTACATTTAAGAGCCAGGATCTCCGCGTTAACGGAATTAATTTATGACCTTACCTTCATTCCTACCACTAGAACCAGCTGATTACATTGAAAATGTCCGAACACGCTTAATGAAGTTTACCTTTTCTTTTTTCAGAGATTCATTTTCCGTACTTAGAGAAGCGTAATTTACCGAAAAATCCCGTTTCATCCAGTTTTTGAATGGCGTATATGCATAAGTTATTGCTGCATGTGTCAACAGACGAATGCAATGGCATACCAAAACTAAATAGACTCCAGACACACAGTAAATGTTTTCACACTCCTCCCCCAACATATTTAACTTCAAAAAAATGAAATAAGTATTCTAATGTTTTGGCTCTTTGTACCCCCAGAGACTGGCGTTCGGGACATCAATGCACCCCCTGCCCAACCCCCAGGGTCGGAATTAGCCTTTGAACCGCTCTGTGCAAAAGTAAAAAATTACGCCCTTATGGAACTATGTACAATGTAAGCATTCTAAATAAAAGGTGTATGGTCTTTTCTAAATTTTTTTGCGAATGTCCAAAAAACAACAGTAACTCAGTAATTGACGCAAATACTTATAATAAGTTTTCACTTAAAATACTTCATTTAAAAAACAGCTAAACAGTTAGCAGTTAGTTGTTTATATTAAACAACTAATTATAACAGTTAGTTATAGATAGTTGTTGACAGTTAACGGGAGTGTAATTCAGACGAATTTTTTTTACGAACTTTTAGTTTAGAGAATTCTCTAATTAATCCAGAAACATCTAAACTGTTACTCAGTTCATACTCAATTTTTAATAGAGCGAAGTTTGACTATCTTGTTTGAGATGTTGTTGTTCGCAAATAGTTCTTGGTTATTTTTAGTTTGGAAAAACTACGTTCCCCGGATGCAACACTTATTGAAAGAGAGTTGTAAAATTCTTAGAGCGATGCTCAAGTTTGGAGCAAAATTCATTTTTGTTAACAATTTCTAAACTTCCAGAATTGGTAAATCTTTATCCAATAGAGAACACACCACTCATATTTCATAAAGAGTTCCAAGCTGTTTATATCCGATGATTCTCAGTCTGTTAAAATTGTTTCCAAATCTTCGCAATGAGCCAAAATTGCTGAAGAACTGACATCTTTTAGTTCATAAAAAAACAGAAGTAACTATTACGATGTTGCAGCTGAGAAAATCTTTGTTGTAAAGAACTGATTGCAGTGTCAATCAAGTGGTAAAAGAATTCAATTTTGTATTTTTCCTGTGCATCGATTATGGGTTCATCCTGATTTTCATAATCAAATTGTCTTTTTCGCCAACGAATTCGATGTTTAGGTATTGATTCAAAAACTTTATCTGCATCTTTCGGAAAAAAAATTTAATGAACTTCTCATCGGATTTGAATAATTTTTCTTTCATTTGAAAGCCGACTCTTGAGGGTATTTTCTAAAGAAGATTCGATTCTATATGACAGGCAGTAAAGTTTTTACCGCGATTTACAGAAAGACTTTACGGGAAAATAGCGTTTCTTCCTAAAAAAATGTCCTTATTTTAATTAATTACCGACAAGAGTCTAATTATTGCGCAGATTTGAAATTGGTCTCATTGTGGAGGGCATTATATGAAGTTTCAGGTGGTGTAAAAAATTTTCCGTACCTGTTCAATTTCCGGACTTTTTTAGGAACAATTCCGGACTTCAACTTCCAGACAATTTTAGTACGGAACTTCGCTGAAAAAGGCGAAAAAAATCGTTAAATCATTGAATAACGAAAAATCGCTTCGATGTGTTTCGGCTCCTGTCCTGGGCCACCTTCGTGCCAAATTTCGTACCTGTAGGTGCAGCTGTCTCTGCGGTGCACCGCACACAGACAGACAAACACAAACATTGCCTTTTATATATATAGAGAGAGAGATTACTGGGGTAGTTGATACCTTTTTTGAAAGTTTTGTGGTCAATAGTACATAAAATTATATTGTTTTATTGTTTTTTAGAATTTTTCAGAGAATTTTCCAATTCAGTTGCTATTCGTTGCGATTTTTTTTTTCATTTTGTTTTGGTAATTTTGCGCCCCTAGATTTCCGGCCCTACCAACCCCGTCTTTCCGCCACTAATATTCAGTTCAGGTGTACGAAAATTGAATGGCGATAAAGTTTATCAAAAAAAGTCCCCTATGTTCTGTAAGGATCTTTTTTTTTCATTCCGTGATATGGTTGTGCTTTCTATTGTACTACATAGGACGTTCCTAAAGCCGTAGCCCCACGGTCAGCAGAAGCGGCCCGAGGTCATTTTACCAGCCGGGCAAAGCACCAATATGGCGCCCCTCCCAACACATATAACCAACGTATTTTCTTTAAATTCTATTATGTCTGTATTCTAAATGCCAAACAAACTTTTATATAGAAATATGCATGTTTAACCGGCAAATATGACTGAATAATATTATGGTGAGAATTTTTGAACTTCAGATATATTTAAGATTATATAGGTCTTATTGACGCTAAAATAATATATTCAGCAAATTTATTTTGAAAATAGTTTATTTCATTTTAAAACAGTATTTTAAGTTCTGTTTAAAAATTAACTTTTCTTGCTTTTTATCCGTAAAATTTCTTCGCAATTTCAATGTTCTGCAGAAGGTCCCGTTCATTTGTTATGGCTGCTAAATCAACTAGTCGCTTTTGGGACATGGTGGATGGCAGATACGTTTTGATATGTTTCGGTTTGGGAAAACGTTCTCGCCAGCAGCTGCAGTTACTAGGAGAGTCAGAAAAATGTTCAAAGCCGCTGGGAAATTTCGAAAATTTGCAGCAGCCCTGTTTATATTGAAGTAAGTTAGAATCTCCAACAGCTGATCACTTCGTCTGGTAGTAGAATTAACGTAACTAATATTTCTTGGTGAAGTTGGAAACCATCTTCGCCAAGTCTTGGCTTCAGTCTCAATTCTGTTGCAGAGCTCACGCGCATCAACCAGAGCCTGTTGAAACACCTTGCCTGATCTCATTTCTACCATAGCTTGTCTTGTTTTGTCAATCATTTCTACAGCACTAGACACATCTATATTTTCACTCAGTAACATCTTGCTTCTGATATTTAATTACAAAAAAGAAAATACAAAAGAAGTAAACAATAGTGGTAATAACAATAGTGAGCATTCTGTTTAATGCGAACTTTAAATTTTAATATATCTTATTAAATTATTTCACTTGTACTTGTTATCTTACTTACGGCATAGACCTTAAAGAGTACTGAGTGCCAAATGACAAGACTAGCAATAAACTTAAAACTTTCTACCTTTTTTGCCAAACTCAAGACAAGGTTTCGGTCAATACATCAGTTGTTTTATCTAGCGATAACTCTAACAGAGTGATCGCGTTTGACTTAAGGACTTGCCCGTTATACTAGGTACCTGTTTCTACAAGAATGTTCAACGTTGAGTTTAGGATGCAAAGAAGTTATAAATTTGCTGTAAAATACTAAGGAATTCCACAGCGACCAGATAGCGTTGTGAAGATTCAATAAGAACTGGGATGGATAATACATAAAACACACATAAAATGTCCGAGGGTTGATGTTCGGGATTCTGTTTGGACATCTGGATTTTTTCCTTTCATATTAGACCGTTTATCATAGCTTTGGCCAAGCATATTTTCCAGCGGATTTTTCATCTCTTCCAGCTGTACTAAGATTTTCTCTATTAAAGCATCACCGATTGAATGCTCGATTGGAATGGAATCCGAAAAGTGCTCTTCCATGCAAGGTTCTGCACCTGTAATGCACCATACAAATCTTATAACAAATGAAATCAACCCAACGCGACTTAAGTCCAATGGGCGAAACATGGACTTGGTTCACTTTAACTCTGAAACCATACAAATCTTATAACAAATACCTGTTACCCGCGACTTTGTGCGCGAAGAATTTGGATTATTATTTTTTTTAATTCACGAATGTAAATGTTTCGTTACATGTTGAAACGGGAAATTAAAAGTTTTGACTGTTGATAATACATAATTGGTCGACAAACAGGAGTATCTGCTGATATAGTTAGGTAATTTGTTTATCTATGCTAACACACTGTTGTATACGACGTTTTTTGTTTTCCGTTTTTTGCATGGATGTAGAGTTTTTGTGGGCTGGACACACGTGAACATTCCACATATAGTTGCCCATGCGAAAAATATGGTTTTTCCAAACGTACGCCTGCTCCTTTGAGTGTCTGGCCCTGAGCCTGGAATATGCTAATTTTAAAGAGAAATGTTACCTTTTGAACTGGGATGGTAAATTCTTCGGTATTATCGGAATGCGTGGAATTAAAAAACTCTCGCCTCTCGCTATGCCAGTCATAACAGTAGCTGGCACGACGTTTTCACCTAAGTATGTAATTTGTAACCGTGCGCCATTGCGCAGTCTCGGTACATCCAGGTTACGTATCAATAGTTCAGGCACACCGACGTTTAATCGCAGCTTGTCGGAAGGTACCCCTGACTATTCTAAGGAGTTTAAGAACTCTACAGGATATGATTTTACTTGTTATTGCCCATTACCGTATCTACAGATGGATATTCTGTAATACCTCACTGTGAAAATTAAACAAAACATCGAGAGATTAATTCACTAACGTCATTGGATCACTGTGTAACCGTATTAAAAGCTGTAAATCCTACGACAGCTGGAAAACGGAAGTGTAAAGTCTTATGGTCAAACAAAGCAATATTTTCTTATATTATCTTTAACACTGCCAAAGCCCGCGCGCGAAACAGTAATTTGGCTTGAATTTACTTCTATCAGAATAAAAAGTATTGTTAGAAATTACGTTAAAAATATTTTTTAAACCTTTATAACAATCAGAGAAAACACTTCATCGCAAAGGAATTATCATCTTTAGAAAGATAATTTTCTGCTCTTTAATTTGGCATAAAAATAATTGTTGTCTAATAAATGTTTCAGAAGTTATTGGCAAAAAACGGCTAAGCATTAGGCTTAAAAGAGGCTAATGTTCGTTATTTAATTAAATACCTTAAGAACTAATTAATTCTGAAAGTTAAAAATAGCACCTTTGACCTAGAAATATGCTCTAGAATGTCGTGTGTAAATTTCATGTCGCTACCGTTCACCGTTTAGGAGGAGTTCTTGTGACCGGCCGACAGACAGACAGACAAATACATGCATTTTCTGCTTTATATTATAGATATTCATAAAAATAAGCAAATTTTTTTAAATAAAGGTAAATTAGTTCAAAGTCTAACCGTTGCCAAGCAACGGAGTAGCTATAAATTTGCGTTCTTTCAAAATCGTCTGAAAAAAAATAAATTAAATGTTATTAAACTTTAAAAAATTAATAAAAATTGAAGAAAAATGTCACAGAAATAAAATTGATATCACTGAAAAGGTAAATTTTTGGACGTTAAGATGGTATAAAAATAATTTTTATCGGACAATTTGTTCCGAAGTTACAGCGGAAAGAATGATTACGTGATAGTTGATTTTAAAAATAATTTATTCCACATGTTTTCGCATTCCTGAAGGATCACGTGACAGTTGATTGAAAAATAAAATAATCTTCATCGAGAATCGCTGAGTCAATGGGCTTTGTTAATTATTTAATTGTTGTCTGAACTTTTAAAAATTAATAACAATCGAAGGGAAAATGTTACAGAAATAAAATTGGTATCATTGAAAGGGTAAAACTTTGAACTTTAAGATGGTATAAAAATATGTTTTGTCAGACAATTTGCTCCGAAGTTACGGCGGAAAAACGGTTTCGGTTAATTTCTAATTAACTGCCTGTTTAATTAACTTTTGGACGTAGAAAAGTTCATAAGTGTCTTCCCCTTGTCTTAAATAATAAGTGTACAAAATTTGGTTGAAAACCGCCCATTGGTTTAGGAGGAGATGTGGAACATAGCCACATACCCACATACATACCCACATACCCACAATGACTTTTATTTATATTAAGATGTCATCAGCCCAACGTGACTTAAGTCCAGTGTGCAGTCTAAAATTATGGAGTAATATGCCAACTTTGAAACTTGCTTCAAAATGTGTTCTTCGATTTTGGATCCAAGTAGCCCTATGAATTCATTTTTGATAGTTTTTTCTCAGTAATGAATATAATATGATTCATTAGACGTTGTTCTTCTCAAATGGTTAGCATTAACGACGCAAAATTTTCCAATTAATGCAAGTAGCTTTAAAAAATGTCCACTGTTTTTGCCATATAGTACATCTTTCTTTTCTCTATTTTTCTTTTGGAAACACTACCACGAATACTAAACGTTTGAACACTTTCTCCAATGTCCAACCTTTAATTTTTTTTTCTGATTTTCAGAATTTATAGTCCTTTCTAATATTATTCTTTTACGAAACTCCACGCAAAACTGGTAACCGTTCATATGATTTGGAGATTTCTCATGTGCTGATAACTGTTTTCCAACCATAAAATCCCAATGCTGATGCTTACGACATTTGTACAAAATCGAACTTTTAACTTTCAATTCTTATTTTCTCGTATCCGACGTTCTAATAACGCTATCAATTCCAATTTTTTTGAGGTAATAACTGGAATATTTATCCCTGTTTTAAAACAAGAACGGTTAAAATATCTTTTTTCTACGATATTATAACAAAGGATAAATATCTTTTTATTGATCCATTCAAACATTTTCTCTCGCAGAACCGAATCGAAGCTTTTGACCCCAAGGTTACTTTCAGTTCTCAGCATGCATTTCTACAATCCGTTTGACTGGCGCATCATCTTCCTCGCGGCAGGTGACGTCATATATTTTCGAGGTTCTGCGCGGAGATGATTTATTTACTCAATAACTTCGATTATTATTTTCAGGCGTCTCTTAACATATTTCTTCGCCTCGCATTCTTTGCTTGCGGTCTAATGAATTTCACATTGTAATTTTTTAATATTGTTTTGGATTAACTTACTCGGTACTCTTTTCCTACAGTTCAAATGTCATTGTCGAGAGGAAAAGGAAACGGGCAAAGTCAATAATATATATTTTTCTGTTTTGATTTCGTTTTCAAAACTTTCATTAATGTAATTGTAAGTGTGCTTTTTCACATTTTGTTGAAGTAATGATGCCAAGGGCAACGCCGTGCGGGTACTGCTAGTTATCTAATATAAGAGAGAGATAACTTATTATTTTGGTAAATGGATCCATTAAACTACATCATATCATATGTTAAGTTAAATATATGTTAAATCTTACAGAACATGTGTAGGATGCTGACTTTCATGATCGCAGCCCCCACCTAGCACCTTCCAAGAGTTTCAAAGCGCTAATCATCGAGACTGCCCTTTACCGCAGGCACTCCTATTTTGTCTAACATCCAACATGAAAAACTGATGGAAAGCTTGTCAGGGATGACCACACATCTAATTAATTTTTCCGATTTATCTCTAAAAATTTTTAATACAGTGAAACTTATCTTAACGGGCACCCTTGCTTATTATTATAAATAACTAGCAGTACGCTCACGGCGTTGCCCGTGGAATCAGGACTTCAGCAAAATGGAAAAAAAACCCGCCCACAATGACACGAAAAAGTTTTGAAATCAAAATCAAAACAAAAGATACAAATTATTGGTTTCCCCGCTTATTTTTCTTCTCGATAATGACATTTGACAGTACAGAGTAAAAAATAAACCGATATTTTCGAAAAAGTTTTTTTTAGGATTTAAAAGATTGATTCTTATAAACCAGGTAAAATGTTAAAGAATGAAAACCGAATGAAATCTTAAACGATTTCAAATGGAACAGTACGCCTCGAAAGATACAGACAAACATAATTTCTACAGTATTTAAATATATCCAAATGAATCAAAGAAGAAAAGAAAAAGAGAGATAAAATCTTTCACTTCAGATTTAAGCTTTTAAGCCATATTATGTAAATAGCTCCTTGAAATCATATTTCATTTTTTCTAGTCTTCTCTAACTAAAGATATCAGCCGTTTGATTTGATTTGAAAAAGGATTTTTTGGGATTTTCAACTACAAAAGCTATTATCCCCTATTCATTCCAAAGTTCTTTTCAATCCGTAATCAAAAAAGAAGGAAAAAATTACCATCAAAAGACGGTCTAGAACTATAGCCGATTTGATTCGGTCAAGACAAAAAAAAATGGCACCCTCCTAGAAGCGCTTCCAAATTCTTTTTTTTTTTCATATCAGCCGTATACTCAACTGTCAAACAGTATAAAAACAAACAAATTAAAAGAATTATCTGTCGATGCGAAGCAAAGGGGTTATGTCGTCATGTGATTTAGACGAAATGCATGTTAGGAAAATACGTCACGCGACCTTGATTAGAACCGATTGAAGAACCGAAAAGAGAATTTTGAGGCGAAACTTTTTTAACACTTCAGAAAAAAAATAATTAAAATTCAACCAACTGTTCAATTTTAACCATTCTTGTCTTAAATCACGGAGAAACGTTATGTTTATTACTTCAACAAATTTCAAATTGATAACAAAATTAGAACGGCCGATGCAAGAAAATGTAATTCTAAACAAAGTTTATTAGGCTTAACCGACTATTTTTAAATTTTTTTTTGAAAATTCAGTAAATTGCGTTAGAAATTCAAAACTAACTTCATTAGAACGGAAATCGCACGCTCTTTCCGATGGTGTGTCAATTTTTGTCGTACACTTATTCGAAACCATTCTATTGAGAAATTAGTGCGAAAAATCAACCAAAACAACACAAAACATTAAATAAAAATATTTCTAGATTAAATTTTAAAATTTCGGCTTCGAGGTGCATTCCGTCACCGTTAGGACTACCTGTGTGTGAAATTTCAAAGTTGTAAGTGCGATAGATTCGTCTGGACATCGCACGCAGGCACGCACACACACAAACATTGCCTTTTATAAGTATAGATAATAATCCACCATAAAGCAACCGACCAGATAAGCGGTTACCCCACTTAACGACCATTTTTGTTTGGCACGGAATTTTTCACCCATAGATACGATGTTAAAATAGCCTTTAGGAATGGCCACTTAAACTCCTCTAAGCGGCCATGTTGGTCACCCTTTCAACTTCAGTGAAATCCTTTCTTTAAGAGAAAAGAAAGGGAAAAACAGAAGAGGGAAATTAATACTCTCAAAGACAACACCGGAAATCAGATCGAAATTAATCATTTCTTTCCCAAATGTGAAGAGAAAAGTGGACTTCGGTCTCTACCGGGGTTGGGCGTTTAAGAGTTCATTTCTGCCTTTCAGGCGCTCATTCGTACTCTGACAAAGAGCCGCTGCTGTGGGTGGCGACCATCAGCAAATGAAACTTTCAGCTCAACAAACTGCAGGGCAGATAGATGATATTATTACCCATTCATCAGTAATGCCGATGAAACGATCAGGATTTATTTTTCCAATTAAAAAAACAAAACTGAAAAAAAGTTATATCTGAAAAAGCTGAAAGATCCAAGCAGACACATTTTTTTTTGTTAAAAAAAATTTTGTTTTCTTTATATTATTCTTAAAATTCACCTTATCAGAAATAACGAATTAGAGTTTATTTAAGTACGTATTTTGTATTTCCGAACATGAAAACCCCTTTCGCGCGGCCGCCCCTCTGAGAGGTCAATTTTCCTTGAAACGGAGAGCGGTCTTTGTATAGAGCTTTCGCTTTGCCTACTTTTATCAATCCCATCACCTTATATCACATTTCCTATTTTCTAATTAAAATTTATTTTTTGCAGAATTAGGTAATTCTGCATTTTGAAGCTATGTGAAGCACAACAAAACAAAAAATTTTTACATGTTTTAAGTTCTTAAGCTCAAAATCATTCAAGTCACATGAATCTTTACAGTTGTTCCTTTAATTTTTCCCGTCAGAGTGTTTCACTCCATCTGTAGATTAATAGAAAAAGAAAATAGGAGAGTAAAGTATTAATCAGCTATAAACAATTGAAAGTTAGTTAAATGCATTAATTTGTGTTTTTAATGAAATATTTTAAATTAAGATGAATTATGTTTGCTAAGCAATATTCTAAAATCTGGCAAATCTAAACATTTTCAGTGCTTTCACAACACCAAATTCGTTTTAGAATCCCTGCTTCGGCGTGATATATTCCCGCACTATTCCATTTTAAAGCTGTCAAGATGTAATGCCATGATTCGCAATTTCTTTTTTTTAAAGCCTCTGGTCGTGATAAGCTTTTGGTTATAAAGGACTTATTATTAAATAAACCATAAACAAAATTGGTGAAAGTATATTTTCATTATATTGCAACAACAGCAACAAGCCATTAAATGCATAATTCGATCACTGCTGTAAGAACATTTTGTATTCTTTATTTCTTATTTCTTCTTCTTTTTTTCCAAGAAGAGAGAAAAAGATTTCTTGAAGCATAAAGTAGTCCGTAAAGTTTTATTTCTGCTTAATACGGTTTCCAACATCATCTTGAAAAGAAATCAAAATTAGCATAGAATCAAAATAATTGCTCATCTAGACAAAAAAAATCATACGATGCACGGCATTTTCATAAACAGTTGCAAAGGGTTTATTTCTGATTGATGTAAGTGAAATGCGGTTCTTTCAAGTTAAAAAGGCCTCAGACTTATCATTCAATCATTAAGTTCCATCATTTAGTAACTGTGTGAGTTTAGTTTAGCTATATTAACGTCCCGTTTTGAAACAACAAGAAAGACCTCGGAATTTTAAGGGATGGGCCGGGGAGGAGTGAGTTCTAGGCACCACAGCAGCGAGAAGACGTTTAGCCTCCTACGTACGATTTAACGTGCAACAGGTCCAGATTCACGGCAGATCTTCAGTGGAATCGGGTTTCGAACCTGGAACCCACAGGTCCCGTAGCCGAGACCTTATCAAGCAGTTGTATGAGATACCACTGGATTCATCATTATAAAACCAGCGCAAATAAGTAAACAGGTGCAAGAAATTTTGCCCTCTTGTTTCACTTCCTCCAAGAATTCTTCGCACTTTCACATAAATTTTAATTAAAGGGGTTTCGGAGGAAATGAATGGAACTCATGGATTACTTTCACTTGCTTTTTTTACTTTTATATTCCAGGTTTGAACTCATAGCATTAGGTACAGTTCTCTGGAAAATTCCCAAACTCTAGCAGAAATATACTTAATTCCGATAACCATGAAAAGTCATCCTTTCGTTGATTGAAAGTGGTGGTTTGGTGGCAGAAAAGGGGTAGAAGGATTGAGATCCGATTCTACCAAAGTGAGTGTATGGGGTCTATTCTGGTACCCCGGAGACGTCACTTTTCCCGTTGTTAACGTGCGGAAAAAGTGACGTCTCCCAACCCAACCGGGGGTACCAGAATAGACCCGAAAGGCTGTTATCCCCTAGTTCCAAATTAGACACAGTATATAGTTCGTTCCAAAACGACGATTCCATAATGGCGATTAGATCATTCCATAAAAAGTATTGTATCAATCTTCCCATGCAGACGAAATCCGATTGAATGTTTGCAGAGCACGATGCATTTGCCGGTGCTTCCTTGTTTTCGCCTGTGTTGCTATAAATCCCATCAAATAATATAATATCAAATTCCTTGTCAACTGAGAACTGACTGGATGGAATCAAGTTGCTACTTAAGATCGGGACATCGTGACTTGTTTCTTTCATTTTAATCTGTCTTCTTTTCAATGATTTAAAGATGTCTAAACTCAAAGTTTATTTAATACACAGAATGAATGTTCGGAAGACACTACCGAACAAATGAACCAGTCTAAATTCTTTACTGTAAGAAAGAAGTACTATATATCTACTTTGCTAACTGGATGGTTTTCGCATAAACCTGAACTTCCATTGGAGCCACATAAAAATTCTCAATAGCCAATCAGACGTTGGAGTTATTCCTATGCGTACACACAACTGTGATTACAAACGCGCAAACTCTCTTCATGTCTGCAGGAAATATAGAAGATTATCATAGCCATAATGCAGTGCTATGTATTACTCTGGCACTGAAGAGTTAAATTGGCTTTCAATATTGTTTACAAATAAATTGAACTTTGTGTGATGGTTTTCTCAATAATTTTTTAAAAACATAAATATTTTCAGACTGCGCAGAATTATTTAGTTCTGCTTTTGCGGGTCAGGAATCGAAGACTGAAAATCAATACATTTGTTTTAAGTGTTCGTAATATTAATATTGAAATCGTACATTGAACTGGTAAGCTGAATTAGAATTCATAAATTCCTTAAGCTATAACATTGTTTTATCTCCCTCTTTCAGTTAGTTATATAATTGCTTATTACTTTATATTATCAAATAAAATATAAATAATCAATAAATAGATGCATGACCGAAAAAAGATTACTAGATAGTGATGCAGTCTTCAAAAATTATAAATCTTTTGTTATAGTATTCTTTTCTTGTTTGATTTCTTTTTACTTTGCTGTATCATTTTACTGTCAATTTGCAAAGGAAATCGAAACTAATTGCAGGAAAGTAATAAAATTGTGAAGTAATTATTTCATTTATTTTTGCATGTAATTCCATGTACAAATTTAATTATTTTTACGATAAATTAAGTAGGTATTAAATGACTTGTCCCTATGCTGTATGTATTTATAGTATAACATTATATTCAGATTTTTTTTCTTATTGATTTCTTTCTGAATGTCTAGAAATTTACAGTAAATGAAAGAGGGTGCATTAT
This sequence comes from Araneus ventricosus, assembly GCA_013235015.1. NCBI lineage: Eukaryota > Metazoa > Arthropoda > Arachnida > Araneae > Araneidae > Araneus > Araneus ventricosus. The sequence continues at coordinate 23,452 of BGPR01014181.1, read as the reverse complement.
TTCATTTCCTTCTCTTTGAAGATTTTGCTACAACTTTTTTAAGATTAGAATTGCATGGAAGTAAATTTGTTTAGCATTACATAATTTATGTTTAATACAACAATTTATATTCTTTTAAAAATTATTGATTTTTGGTATTGAAATATTTTTTTACTTTGATTGTTGCTTCTTCATTAGCATTGTTTTATTTCATTTTTTAAGGTGTTTCTTTAATAATATGTAAATTCAAAGTGTTTTTTATTAATAAACTATTAAGTATTTTTATTAATTAACCAATTTTTTTTTTGTATACAAGCACTCCATATTATCCTTTTTTTTAACATTCTACTGAAATTGATTGAAATTCTGAAGGAAGTTTTGATTTCGTTAATTTTATTTTCCTTTTCTTGTTATTGGTTATTTTACTTTCAAAGCAGCAATTTAATGAAACTTATAAGTTATAATTTTTCTTTGGGTGTTAATTATATTAATATGTCTTGCTATTTTTTAAAGTTTACTTAATATTTATTTCCTGGAACCTTGTAGATAAACCTGTTTTTAATTATAAATTATTTTTAACTTCCTTAGTAGATATTAAGTAACTGAATTTCTTTTTCTGGACCATTTATCTTTAGAAAGATTTGTAAGATAATTACTTATGAATACAAAAATGTATTAATTTAAATACCCATTCTGCAATACTTGCGACCCTTACAAACCATAAATCTCCCAAATCCGTGTCTTCTTATTTCTGAACACATAATTAATTTGAAAATAAAATTTCTAAATATAAAAGAAATAAGATAATAATAAGAAAAGAAAGCAATGTAAAACTTGGGGATCTATTTATTTTAAGGGATATATACAACCACTTACACTGTTAAAGAAAATTAAATTCTTATTTTGTAACAAAAATTCATCAGAAATGTGATAGGCATCTTAAAATTTTGTTCTTTCCAATACTTTTGATAATAATTTTGTTATTATTTTATTCTTTCTAATACTGTTTCGATCTAATCCTCTCTTGTCAAAGATTGATTTAAGTCTAATTTTGTATTTCCAATTTATTAACTGTCTAATTATTCACCAGGTAAAGAAAAATGTACTGTTGCAAGGTGTCTCTTGCTGTTTTTCTGTTACTTCTTCATACTTGTCATGTTTTCTCTGCCATCTCAAAGAAGGATCCAAAAGATTCTCTAGACTGGAAAAGTCCAAATGGATCTTATGAGCCATCTGCTCATACTTGGGATTTTGAATTTGATGATAAACAGGTTCAAGTAAGTTCTAAAATTATTTCATTTTCTATAATATTTGTACCATTTTGCTGCAGATTGAAAATGTTTTATTGATGTTAATTCTTATATTTTTAATAAAAACCTTTTGGAAATAATTTTGTTAGCATCTTTTTAGGATCAATAAATTGTTAGTAGATGTGAGACATTTGTTGATTACAGAAAAATAGTAGAATAGAACAAGGCCCAGTGGCAGAATCACCGCGACGCTGCGTCGTATGTCGCAGATTTTGGACAGTGTCTGCAGACTATTTTGTAATGAGGTTTATCATGTGCTCATAAAATAAATCCCATCATGAAAATATCAAAGTTATTAAACACACTTTCAAAAGAACTTAACAATTATTATATAACGCACATTGCTAAAATGTGCAATCCTCTCATCCCCCCCCTCTTTCTTCCCTAAGCTGAATGGGCTCCCCTAGTGACTGTAATTTGATCTTGAATTACGCTCATTACGACCTTGAAGTGCCTCATAGCGGTATTGGTCACGGCCGATGTTTTCTACGCGTTTTATTCCGATACGTTTCTAGTACTGGGCTTTTGGTTTCTGGAATTAACACGGGGTTTTTACTTTGAGACGGCTGCGTATATAGATGAAATTTCCTTTCAGGGAATCTTAATTAACTAGGTTCATCTCAATTTTTCAGGCAGGGCTATAGGTGCTACGTGTTATGTTTCGGAGATTGTGAGCTGCCGAGTTCGTGTGCTCCGTAAAACACATTCATCGCTCGTGTGTATATAGATAAAATTCGTTGTTTTGATTGCGATGCTACATTATTATGATTCGCATTATTTACGCCAGCTGAAAATAAACCTCCAAAGTTTCGATCGATCTCTACTGCTGCAATTCAATCATTTTTTTAAAAACGGGAGCGAAAAAAGAACAAATTCTGAAATTGATAAAGATGAGGAACAGAGTTCAAGTCAAAATTGTCCCAATTTTAAATGTTCTAAGTATTAGTTAAGAAATATGGAATTCATTATTATACAGACTTTCAAAATGTATCTAGGTCAATGTATATCAGTCTACATATGTGCAAATGCAAAATTCCATAAAATAAAAAGTTGTATCAAGAATTTTAAAGGATGACAGCTCTGTTCTTCCTTGTTTTAAATAATCAACAATGATACTATGAAATTTTATGTATGCATAGTTGCAGAACAATTTATCAGTTAGCATACAAACCATTAAAATGCATATCAGGATAAATGTGCGAATAAGTTTCAAAGTTTTTGTTTCGTAAAAAAGGCAATTATTTATTGCATTTTAAATTAAAAACATACAAGAAAAACATTTTTTGACATACTTAATTTTTTTTTACAATAAACAGGAGGCATAAATTTTTAAATAACTTCTAACATATTGAAGAATATTTCATTTATATGAGCTAGTGATGTATTGTTTTGAATAAATCACCAAAACAGAAAGACACCAAGTGCTGTGTTTAAAACAGAAAATTACTCAATTATTATTTTCTGCCTAGGTATTTGTATAGTATGCTTAATATTACTTCTGAAACAACTTGACACTTCATTATTGTTAATTATCTTCCCAAAGAAAAGATTAATCTTCATATGCTTTTGTTTATTAATTTATACGATTATATTATACAAATATTATAGATGTTATATGGTTTTTAATTTATATTTATCATATTTTAATAGTTGTAAGTTGATATAAGTATTTGAAAAAAGAAAGCAAAATATTTATAGTCCCACACTATTCTGCAGACTATTTTTAAGAGACCCAACCTCCGTTGCAGATTATTGAAAAGTATTCTGCCACTGGGGAACAAGGTAAAAACACTTAACTCAAAATGGTGAATGTGTCTACCCACGTTTTCAAGGGTCATGAGTAGCAAGGATTCGAAAAAAACTGGATTTTTTTTCTGTGGGGGGGGGGGCTGACAAAGAGTCTAAAAATTTTAATTCCTTATGAAAGTAGTGATTTTTTTCTTTGTAGTTAATGGCCATTTTATGTATTTAGATTTGATTGATAATTATGTGTAATTTGTGAATTATTATTTCTGTTGGAGGAATAACATTTCAAAATACAATGGAAAAACTTTTTTATTTGCATCAATATCTGTATATTTGCCATGCTATTTGTAGCAAATTCTTTTATTACAAAGGAATTAAACTTAAATAAAAGTGCTTTCTTTAGTGTATTTTTATATAAAGTACTGAGAGAATAGAGGTTTAAGATAAAGCACATTGTTTATTGTCTGTTATTGTACAAGCATTCTTTTAAGATGTCTACTTGCCCTTTATTTGAATATTGTGTGATTTCCTATATATTCATTGCTGTATTTAATTTTGAAAATAATCAAATCATAAATAAGGGTTATTCAAATCTACTCCTTGTTAGATTTTGGCGAATCAGATTCATACTTTAAATTATCATATTTTGTTTAAATCATTCACATCGTTATTATTCAAAACTGAAATTTCAGAAAACCCTTCAACATCTCAAGGACTATGGACTTTTAGATTAATCAAAATGACATAATATTCCCAAAGCAGGATGTATCATGTAACTAGATTACAGAGAAGGTTCAGCCACCAAAGAGTTTACTGCTGTAATTCTAAACTAATTAAAAAAATTTCTGATGGCTTAATGGAGAGAGAGATTTGAATTTTGATTTATTTTTTAGGGAAAGTTATTCAATGCTGTGTATGAGAGAATTGCAAACATCAAGGCTTTAGTGCTATGGAATATAGGGGAATAGTTGATCTTCATTGAGTTTTTCCCTTAAGTTTTATCCTCATCTTATAAATTCGAGTTTGCTTCAAGAAGAAGGAAAGAGACTAGATATCAAATTAAATAATCAAAGTTTATAGTTATTAAACATAATGAAACATAATTTTAGATAATTATTTTTACTTTCTTCACAAAATATCTTTTTTTATTACAGCAGGACGATGCAGAACCAGAAAAATCATTTCTGAAAGCAACAGAAATAGTTTCGGAGAGTAAGTTATGTTAATTTTTTTATAGCCTTAAACTACGTTTTGTTGATGATATTCTTGCATTGGAATTTTTCTTCCTTTTTTTTTTCTTTTTTTTTTTTTTTTTTTTTTTTGTCATTGCTTTATCTGTATAAAAATCTAGGCTTATTTTATAGTTATTAAAAATTTGCCACACTCGTGCCATATATTAAATATTAATATAATATCTAAATATTTTTTGGTTTATTTCTGTTGTTTTGCTGAATTTTCATTTTGTGTCTTAAATTTTGTCATTTGATTATTTTCTTCTACAAGAATATTCAGAAATTGATAATTAAATAAGAAGGTTCAATTTAATTTAACTGAAAAGAAAACTAAAGAACAGAAGAAAAAGTTTTAGATTTTCATTAGTAGATGTCTGGGAGTCTTTCTGGAACATCAGCAGAACAAAAAGAAATTTTAAAATATATATATATTCTTAGAAAATTTGAAAATAAAGTTCTTGTGATAGAATTTAAGTTGCATCCACTGGAAGTGAAAACAGGAATTCAAAATCTCTCCATAAAATTCAATACATACAACTTTGATTCTGTTCAATTATCACCACTAAAGCAAAACTTCATAGAAAATTTGCTTTCATATTATTGTAAAAATTAAATGTAATTATCAGATTTGCATAATACCAGTAGGAAATTATAATTTAAGCATTTCTGTAGCTGTAGAGGCATATTCCAAAAAAGGAACGAAAGAAAAGCAAATACTTAAAAAATAAGCAAATTATTTTATTTAATTTAAATTGCAATAAAAATGTAAAAGACTCGTTATTTAGTTTTGTAACAAATGAAGCATTGTGACAAGTTATTCATTCTTAGTTGGATAAAAATATAAAAGACTCATTATTTAGTCATATAACAGATGAATTATTGCGACAATTTATTCATTCTGAATTCTACTGACATTAAATTCTTTCATAGATGATCTTTGCAAAAACCTACAGTGCAAACCACATCAGGTTTGTTTGGTTGAAGATGATGATGTTGCTGTTTGTATTAGCAAACGAAAGCTAAGTGCCAAAGAGTAAGGACTGGATAATTTCCTTAAAAATTTATATTTATTTTTAGCATTCTGGTAAAATTAAATAGTATTTCTTATTATGTATTCTGAATATTGTGTTTAATTTAACACATTTTAAAATTATTATATTCATTATTACATAAAAGTATATATATATTCCAATTTATCACATGCTGTGGATGATTTTGATAAAGTTAAATTATCTTACTCTTTATTAATTAAAAAAATTTGCCATACATGTACAGGGAAGATAGGTATCATATTATGTATAAATGGAATAGAACATATTTTGAGTAATGCAGTGATATCTGCAAAATATTTCTTGTCTGTTTATTTTATGCATTAAAAATTTGTAATTATATTAAGAATATTAATTAAATAATGTTTTTATAGAAAAATAATGAGTCATTTTTGTATGGTAACGAAGAAAATACTTTTGATTGTTAAAAGCTATTCTTTTTTTTTGTAACAGTCTTGCAGCTTTTATTAATTGTGACTAATATTACAGAAATGCTTTGAAGTTGTCTTCGAACAAGAAAGCGAAATCAAAAGAATCCAAATCTGACGAAGTGTTCTGGGAGAAAGGTGGAGAGACTGGGAAAGAGGCATCTACTTATGAGAATCAAAATCCCTGCATTCCTTGCCCAGTGCTGAAACCCGAATTTGTTTGTGGAACCGATAACCATACCTACTCTTCAGTGTGCCGACTGGAATTCCGTAATTGCATGCATAAAGCAGCTGTTAAAGTGAGCTGCAAAGGATTTTGCCCTTGTAAAAGTGAGTGATTTGGAATAGATTCTCACTCGATTGTATGCATAGTTGTTTATTTTATTTTTTTAACTTCAAACTGAGTGAAGATATATGGTGAGATAATGCACAGATTTATAAATGTAGTGGGTACTTTTCTGTTAGTCTGTAGCTGTGTTCGCCAAGCATTAATGTTGGTGCCAAATGTTACTTTTGTTTTAGCACCAAAACATTCAGAAGTTCACTAATGTAGCAGTTTCACATCTTAATGTACTTTTTTTTACTTCACTAAAGTTTTATTTAATTTGGTTGTTGTCGACTTAACAAAGAGTGCCTGTGGTGTATTTCTTAAATGGATTAAGGACATTAAAGCAAGATGCGTCATAATATCTATATAATGACAAATTCTGATTACAAATGCTTCAAATATACTTAAAGTATGTAATATTGAGAGGTTACTGATGTTGCAGCCTTGAAGCAAAGGCCAAAGAGCCCACATTACACTGAACAATTCAAGATGTTTTGTCACTGATGTGTGTTTTGCATTGTAACACAACATGATGATAAAAATGGAACTGATAAATATATAAAACATGAAAATCACATAATATTGAGATCAATCAGGAAAGTATTAAATATGCTTTTAAATTCTGAGAAAAGAAATTACATGTGGGTCATTCCATGTCAAATATATCTCACTCTCTATAAACCTCACTATTAGTTTTCTGTATTATTCAGCTCAGTGCAGGGAATTAATGAAAAACAAGCTTCAGTTTTAAATTTTTTTAAACATTTAACCCATTACCATCCCAAATTTATATTTTCCGGGTGATTTATAACAATACAAACTATTGATGGAATTAATTTTAAAATATGTACTTTTTGGAAAAATTTTAATTTAAATTTTGACAAAAAAATTGTATACTAACTTATAGCATACAAATACCATTGGAAAGGGCATGAAAAGTGCCGTAAAATGACACCTGTCCCACGTCTCCAGCTCAGTTAGGAGAGCTCCTAGAGCAATTCAAAAATTTTCCATTTGTGGTTTTTGGGAGCAAATTTTTGAAAATTTACATTGCTGTAATTCAAAAGGGAGTCCATATATCTCGATGAAATGAAATTTGGAATTTTTCCAAGTGTATGTCAATAGTACATCTCTGCCAAATTTCATGAAAATCTTAGATGGTGAGGTAAATTTTGCTCAAAAACTGTGTCGATTTAACATGGAATGACCCGCATGATATTTCTAGAATTTCCAGAATTCAATTTTTTTTATTTTGAGAGGCTTAAGATGGTTTGTATTTGTTTCATGTTTTGTCTCGTTGCTTTATTTAAAATATTGTTTTCAAACTGATAGAGAGTAAGGAAAATTTCCTTAGATACATTTATTCTTTTAATATTTATTTTCTTTATAATTACTTTGTTTAACTTTCTCCATTTCTTACTTTTGATCGTTTTTCCATTTGAAATTGCTAGTATGTTTTTGCAAATTTTGATTTTTTTTTTTTTAAATCGATGCTTTCTTGCTTTGTTCTATTCTCTATTTTCTATTATTTGGTTTTTAATTGTTGTTGAAAATACTAAATTTTTTTCTTTTATTTATTTTCTATAATTGACATTATTTAAAGTGAAAAAATGAAATTGCATTATTTATTGATTAAGTTAATTCTAGCCATAAATGAAACTTCTATGTTGAAAAATAATGTCTCTAAGAATTAGCTGCTTCTTTTTTTAGCATTGGTAAAATTTGTATCTAATTGAGTTCCTATAATGCTTTTTTTCATTTACATAAACAAGGACAAACTAAGTAAAAGTATCTTCATCGATATTTGCTCATACATGTATAATATGTATGTATAATCATTAAAAGCAATTATAACATTTCTAAAATAATTACATAATAACATTTGTAGAGAATTGACTCAATGCATAACTATCAATTCTTTAAAAGTAACAGTGACAAGTGCTTATTATCTTGATCCATCTGTCATAAATTATTTTTATCGCATAATTAGCTAATTTATGTTATGATTAGCTATTCCTAATAACTCCTGGTCTTCTTCTGATGATCTATCCATAAACTAGTAGTTTTTATCCTTTCCATCAAAAAACAAATTCATTCGATTCTTGGAATTGGAGTTTTCTATCAATCTTCTTCCATTTCAAAAGCTCATAAATATACCACAATTTGTAAAATAAGTTCTATCGTAATCTTTTGTATCCTTTTGCTCATCATGTAAAGGAAGTTATTTGTAATCATGATTGTAAGATTCCTAAATAAAATAAAAGTATAGCTCTAGAGCAGCCCACTCTATCAAAAGGCCTTGCTTCAAACCAAACATAAGTGAAATAACTTTTTAAAGGACACAAATGGTCCTTTACTACTTCATTTCTATGCTATGGTTTCTCTATAACACTTTAATTTTGAATTTAGTATTTTGCCTATTCTTCCTACATTGGTAAATAGTTTTCAATTATATGCTGTGAGTTGAAATATTTGTTTCTGTGTTATTATTAGGCATAAAAAATGACATTGATAAAACCAAGGAATGGCAAATGAAGGACCGTTGGAACCGTTACATGAATAAATACCAGAACACTGTTAAGAAACCAGTTTTAAATCAAAAGACTGTGAAGAAAAACCATTCCACTAATAAATTAATGAAGAACTCCCACTCAGCTTTGAACAAGTATGTAAAGTTTTTTTTTAATGCTTTGCTTCAAAAAGTAGTTTCATTCTACTGCGAAAAAAAGAGGGAGGGTAGTTGTGGAGTTTTTTGTTGTTGTCAAAATCCCATGATAACAGAAATTATTTGAACTTCATTTTCAACTTTCTGGGTTTCTCTTATCTGTTTCTATGTGTTAGCAAATTACATAAAACATTTCTTTCTTTTCTCCTTTCTTATAATTGAGATGTTCTGATTTGATGCTGCACTGTAAAAAAATAATAATATGCATTGCTGGAGGAAAAAATTTCCTAAGTTCCCTGCATAGTTAATGTAATCATACATCCCTTTTTTAGGTAGCCTATCCTGTTGTCCCCCCCCCCAAGCACATCTTCGGGACATCGAAGTGTCTCGTTTTCAGAAAGAGACAACAACTCAAGGTTATAATTTCAATAAAGGGGGAAAAAATTTTGAAAAATCCAACATTAGTGCCTATATTTATAGTAGTGTGGTGACAATGGGGCATGCGCAATACGTCTCGAAGATATGCAAGTCGGTCAGAAACCCGCTAGGCCACATTTATTTCTAGCTACATTACATCCCTAGAAATGACAGAATGGAACACTGGGAATATTTCAACTGAAAGTTGTTGGGTGGAATTATTTAATCACTCTGACACTAATAATTTGAATCCTACGAACTTTTGAATAGTTATTAATATAGTTATAAGAAATCCTGTGAAGAATTTCATTTTTATTTGAAATCAACACAAAATACAATTAAGCAAATTTGTTCTATAGAAAATCATAAGACCACATAAAATATTTATTTTCACATGTTCATTCCTGTTCTTTTCATTAATAAATAAAAATTGAAGGACTGTGGGTTCTCCCGATTGCACATAATTTTACGTGAAAATTAGTAGATGTCCTATTTTGAGGGAAAAAATAAATGTTCCTGTTATTTATAGTTTAATTGGGAGTAGAACGTGATTTTTTCTTTTCTAGCTGACAGCTTTTTAATTTATGCAATGCTTATTTAACATGTGATTAAACATTTTAAAAAGTACTACTTAATTCAGATTTCAAAAGGTAATTAAGGACAGAAATATTCACCAAAATGTTTCTTTTTTATGTAGATCATTGTAGCTATAGATCTGTTGCCAAAAATAAATTTAAGATTTCATTTTTCATTAACTTGCCAACATTTTTTTTTTTTACATTTTAAATGATGCAAATGAGCTTTCATCACTAGTTATTCAGCATGTGATTATAGAAACTAAATGTATTTTGCTGGAGAATTTTTATCTTGTGTTGTTGATAGAATATTTAAAATAATGATACAGCAGCCTTGTTATCAGACACCTGTTCTTAATTCTTCGAAAATCGCAGATGGAAACATGTATGCTTAGTAATTTTCCATATCATTAGATAGGCATTTATTTCGCCGTTTGTAGGGCATTGTCTTCATGCACATGCATGATACTCATATGGTGTTTCAGTTAGCATGGCTGGAGAAGCTAAGTCAAGTTGACCACTTGTGGTATTGCATATCATTATTCATCTTTTGTTAACTTTTTTGTGTTTTTCTGTATAATTGTCTATTATGGCGACTGAAAGGAAAAAGATTGTAATTCCAATTAATGAGCTGGAAGAGCAGCCAAGTTAGGTTAGCGATGTTAAATGACTCGCAAGTCTGAACTGAATGATATTGAAGTGGCCTTGAAAGAGTCTTAAAGATTATGTATGTGAGATTTACCATGAGATGACATGCTAAGAAGCTAGGCAACTTATTGTCATAAACTTTTTAAAAAAACTATTTAACTTTATACATTTACTTTTTTTTTGTTAAGGCAAGTCTAGAAGATTAATTTTAATGGTTATATTACTTTTATATTTTTTATCTTGATAGATATTAAGTTTGTCAAGTACTGCCTGATATTTTTCATGAAATATATTCCAACCCTGGTTTTCCTATTATCTGAAATAGCAAGTACTTATTTATGGTGGATAATGGAGACTCTACTATAGTTTTTATAAAGTAAAAATATTTTCTTTAATTGTGTTAAATCATTACTAATTTTCAAATAATTTTTCCAGAGATCTTACAACTGTTAGCACTGATACCATGCAAAAACCTTCCAAGTCATATCAAAGCAACAAAATCTCAACTCCCATAATTGAAAAAAGTATGTAAAAATTTTTGGAGTGCTTTATATAAGTCTTAGAAATTGTGCATTTTTTGTAAAGCTCGTAGATGGGATTGGAATTTTGAATTTGATGAAAAAGACCAGTCCTTACCATCTTTTGAAACTATATTAATTGTTATGATAATATGTTAATTATGTTAATGCATTGTCTTAACCACTTAACTGAATAGTTTTCTTTGCTATCTACTAAGATGACCCCTCCTGTTTTGGAAAGGGGCTGTCGTTTTCATTCATCTAAGAAGGCATAGGATACTTAAGATGTTTATGGATCCTACATATTTTTTGTGTCAAATTATAAAGCTGATTAATGATTCAATTTTAGCTTATAAGACTAAAATTTCGATAATTCGATGCACGAGTATTCTCGGGCTGTTAAGTTAAGCGGTTAATAAAAAATATATGCTAAACAAACATATATTTATTTGGATAAAATTTTTATTTACAGAAATTCTACATTTTTTGTATTACTTTGTTTACACTCTCTATCTTTATGTTCGCAACTTTAAATCTTGGGCTAACCCTCCAAGTGGCTGAATCTGTTTTCTCCATTTTTAATATGCAGGTGCCGAGCAGATAATTCATATTTCATTATGGATTTTCTCACAAATGCATGGTTAAAATATTCTTTGCAAATATTCAATTACATATTATCATAAACAGAAACATATGTTATCTTCTTTGAAAACTAATATCTCCGAGCTGAAAGTTGTAGGGTTAAGCATTTATGTGCAAGAACTGTTTTTGTTTTCTAAAGAATATAGGAAATTATATTTAAGTCGTTATTTATTACAATTAACCCTATATAGTTATGCAATCAAATATAAATCATTTTATCTCTTGACAATATTTTTTTCAAACATTTGACATTTTGTGCACACTTTTTTTATAAGTTTTTTTATTATTATTTTATTTATTTATAATTGTATCTTTTGACATTCAGCTTTGTGCAAATAGTTAGACATGGCTTTTATGCCAAAAAATTGAAACTAAATTAAGTTATGTTTATAGTTATAACTATAAATGTAAAGCATGAAATAGAAGATGTAAGGATAATTAAATAAAACATTTGCTTTGGACATAACAATGTATTTTACAGAAAGTAAACAAATAATTTCTTTCTTGACTTAAAATATTAGCTTCTTGTTATAATGTGCATGATTTTGGTAATTCATTTAATCAATTATTGGTTATTTTCATACCTGTATTTGATTTCCCTTTTAAGTGCTTTAAAATACATTTTTTTTTTCTTATTTTTCTGATAGGTTGCAATGAGAATGAGCTGAAAGCAATGGGAGATCGCCTTCTTGATTGGTTTTCTGTTGTTATGGCGGACCACCGGCGAGGACAATCGCGCAGGCGCTCTTTTCGACTGAGCCACAGTAAGATTAATGTAGTTCTACTTATGATGCACAGCGGTGTTCCGAGGGTAAATGGCACCCAGCACTTATTCTCCACCCCATGCGAATCGTCGACTTCAAAATATGCAAAAAATATTGCTCTCCTGGTGCTCCATAGACTGGTGCCTGGAACATCTAATCTGCCTTTTCTCACCCCTCACTAAGCCACTAATAAATATGTTTAGATTCTTTATATAGTTTCCATTTATTGGTTGCTTTAATTGAAATTGCCTTTGAATTGAAAGCACTTTTTTTTCTCTCACTTCTCTAATTCAGAGGTGATTGTGTTCTGGTACTATACCGGAAATCCGGTATTTTTTTCATCCTTAATTCCAGTATTTCGGTATTTTCTGATAAATCTTTTTTTTTAAAACTTAAGAGTGCCAAAGACTCAAACTACTACGGATTCTCCGTAGTTTCTACTCAATTTCGGCTTCTACTACGGACTACACAAATTATAATCCATATTACAAAAAATTTACTTTGGATTATGCCGAGTCAATCCAAATGAATCTTTTTGAAAATGCCATACCATAACTAAGAATAACTACCTCACTTAAGAATGGTACCATAAGAATTTATGTATATATTAATTAATGTTATTTTATTTTTAGTATTGTTTTGTTATCAATTTTGATGGCTTCCTTTCGTGTGTGTTTTGAACTAAGACAAAATAAATTAAATTAATTTCTTATGTGGAAAAGCATACTAAAAATTGCGTGCAAAAGTTGAATCTGCGATGTAATGAACGAATACATATCCGTTCCCTACACATTCTTTCTGCTGAAATTTCATGTATTTTTTCATGAAGCCACAATCACCCCTGCTAATCGCTAGTATCCAATGTAAATGATTAGAAATTAGTCATTTACATTGCATATTAGCAGTTAGTTGCGGTGTTTAGTAGATTTTTACTTTACCCTTGGCTTGAATGCATTATATAACAATTTTCAGTTGTATTGCAATTTATGCATGAATATGGTATGACTGCATTTGGTTGCTTATGGTTTTCTTAAAACTTGCCATCAGTCTAAATTTTCATTTTCGGGCCTGATGCAGATTTTCATGTGTGATTTAACCTAAAATTTGTGCCTGTCTCAATTCTTTATTTATTCTGAATTTTTAAAGCACCTAACAAACTGCATTTCTGACATTCTTTGAACATTACTTGGCGTACAATAACTGTTTTATTGAGAAAAAAGATCTAAAAACGAAAGAAGAGTTATTAAATTGCTTTTTAGATTTACCGTTAAGCATCAAAAATGTTGGCATGAATTGCCGATTTTCTCTCGCATTTCATATTATGCATTGTATTTTTCTTTCTTCTAGCTCAGCTGCCAGATTGCAAACCTGAAGTGAGTTGGATGTTCCAGCATTTGGATACTGATGGCGATTTGAAGCTGTCCCTTCAAGAACTATATGATTTAGAAAATGATGACCAAGAACATTGTCTCAGACCTTATCTTTTAGACTGCGATGTAGAGCGAGATTTAGTCTTGAGTCCTTTCGAGTGGTGTTCTTGTTTCGACAAATCTCGTGAGTTGCGGTTGGCTAAAAATATTTTTATCTTATTGTCAACGTGTGTTGTAAAGATTTTTGTTAAATCTTGTTATTATTTAATTGTATTTAACAATAACATGTTAAAGTAATTAATAACATAGTAATTTAGTTTATCTTAATTGCTTGATTGCGTTATAAAATTTTATTTGTCATTGATTTCATTCAAATGGTAGCAGTAGCAAATTACAATGGAGAAACTTTAAATGTAAAAAATATATATGTGCTTTGTTTTCTGTCTTTTGATTTTTTTTGTATTTATATCATTTTAGAACGTCCTTGTGCTGCGGCTCTTCGAAGAATCCCTCAAGGGCTAGTTGGTATGTATTTAATACTATTGCGTATATTTAATTTTGGAAAAGATTTTTATTTTTCCTCTCAAAATGTACTGTGAAAATTTAAAAACGGATTGCAAATTCTTGAAAATTAGTGTCTAAAAATTAATAATGCTTTATTTTATCGTGAATTTTATTTTAATGGAATATTTTAGAAGAATATATTAAAAATGTTAGTAATAGTATGGAAATACTGTCTGTACAAAAAAATATTTTATTTTATTTATTTGCATGATTTTTGTAACTATATTCTGCGGTGGAAACATCCAATTTATGTTTTTTAAAAAGAAATTTTCCTTCTATATACTAACAGTTGTGCATGGGGGGAGGGGGGGGAAATTGACTGTAGGAAAGTTTTTCTTTATATTTTATTTTTGGATGTTTTATTTCATAACATCATTTTCACTTTTCCAATGCATGTTTTTGCCTGCTGAATGCTAAAATAAGAAAAAAATGTATTGGGTTATTTTTTTCTGAGAATTAAATAATTAACTTTAAAATAATATATTCGTATTGCTTATATTTATTTCTGTAGGCGGTTATACCCCTGTCTGTGATGGAGATGGCTACTATTTGCCCACTCAGTGTCATACGGGATCAGGCACTTGCTGGTGTGTTGACAGACATGGTGTTGAATTCACTAACACACGAAGGCGTGGACGACCTGATTGTGGTGGGTTCATGATTTATGTATTTGTAATTGTTGAAAAGCAAACAAAAAGATATCAAATAAAATTTAATTATTTTTTATAATGAATTATTTTAGCATTTTTTACAGTTACATTGAAACCCCTCTAAAGTGGCCACCTTCTATTCCAAAGAAAATTGGCCGTTCTAGAGGGGTTTCATGTTTGGAAGAAAAAATATGTATTTAAATTATTAAGTTAATAAAGACATAATTCATTATTTCTGACAGAGAGAATTTTAAGAATCCTTTAAAAATAAAAGTGCTTTATTCAATGATTTTCTGAAAGATAAAATTTGTTTTTGCTTGGATCTTTTAGCTTTCTGGGAGGTTTTTTTTACTATTTGGAAAAATAAAATCCCTAATCGTTTCATCAGTAGTTGTTGAGGTATAGTCCAGTGGTGCGCAAACCGTGGGTTGCGACCCCTTGCTAAATTCAAAGAAATTTATTTGAAAATAAAAAATATTAGGCTTTTTGAAAACTTTTGACCAAAAAAAAATTGTCTTAAACAAAATTTTACACAAAGTGAGGGGGTCGGAAATGAAAAAAGTTTGCACACCACTGGTATAGTCAATAATATCCATTTTCCTAAAGTTTGTTGAGCTGAAAGTTTCATTTGCTGATGATCGCAATCCATATCGACAGCTTCTTTGTCTGTTGTAAAGGAGTGACTAGTTTCGATTTGATTTCCAGTGTTGTTTTTGGCTGTATGAATTTTTTGTGCTTTCTTTCCTCTTAATAAAAGGTTCAAGGTGAGAGAGATGAAAGGAATACATTTCATTAAAGTTAGACAGGCAGCTAACCCGACAGCCAGAGGGATTTGAGTGGGCGTTCCTAGAGGTTATTTTAACATTGTGTCTGTGGGGCCAAAAATTCTGTTCCAAACTAAAGTGAAGAGCTTGGAGAAGTTTTACTATAGTCACTTTTTAAGTTCTGCTTATTCTCTCATGATTTAGAAAAGAAATGAATTTTTTTTAATAAATGAATTATTTTTTAGTAAATTAGAAAAATTCTCATTATATGTATTTTTTGGCAAGAGCATTGTGGTTTCATCTGAATTTCTTTTTCTCTGCCTCCTTCCAGAAGGTCTTCTTAAAAGGGCTCAGTATCATAAAGTAGAGACCACAGAAAACGACCAAGAAGACGACAGCAGCGAAGAAGAAGGCTCGGCCGATAGACCTCTAGATTTTTAAGTTACACCGACGACATTCGTGAATGTTATTTCTAAATCTTATACTTCATAGACCTAAATTTTAAACACTTATGATTTTTGTCTAGCGCACTATAAATCAGATTTGTTTTGCTTCCGTCATAGCAGGTGTGACATGCGTCGGATACACATATCTTAAATGTTTCCAGTGCATATATGTTTACATTTTGCTTAAGCTTTTGTAACAAGTTTGTACTTTCAGTGTTTTAGATTGACACTGTTACATAATACCCTTTTGTACTTAAGGCCGAGAGAGATTAATTTTATGTGGAGCAGTATTACTAAAAGCGCAATGAGATGTTCTCTGCTATTGTCATTTTTGTTCATACTCACTGGTAGTAGTTTGAATGTATATTTGTCCAGTGTTTTGTAATTTTGAAGTAGATTTTATGTGACGTTAGCTCTTAAAAAGTATAACATTTTATCTATTATTTAAATATACACTGTGTGTTTCGGCAAGCTATATTTTAATGTACCTAATTGTGATTTACTAATTTTGACATTTGTTATGTTTTTAGAGTACTTACACAGTTTGACTTTATGGCGATAGTTATTTGGGAAGATTCTCTTTTCATATACCTGATTTTAAACTGTTTGTGTACCTTCCCTGTGTAATCTAATTTTGTGAAAATGTACTTAGTGCCAAACATTTGCAATTAACTGTAGTTTAGTTTAGATTAATCTGTTTTTAATATATATCTGCACATAATGATAAAAGCAAATTAGAGATTTTCTGTTGTAAAAATTAACCATTCTAATCAAAATGCAATGTGAGTGGCTACATAATGTATAAATAGAGGTTGAAGTTTTTGTATAAATTCAGTCAGTAATTAATACAAGAATTAATGTTTGGCAGCTGATTTTGTAGGTACATAAATTTGCCAGAAGTAGTGCTTGAATTATTACATTCCAGTCTTTAATATATGATGCTATGTATTTTAAGTTAGACTAATAAGTCGGGGTTTTTTTTACTAACTTTTTGTTGTTGTTGTTAATTTTTTGTCTATATATGCTTTAATATGAGATTTAAATATGTAATATTAAATTGGCCTCATATATATTTCACTATTTCTCCCAAATTTGGATTTTGTCTTTTCAATTCCAATTTAAAGTATAAGACATTTCATACCTAAATCAAAGTTTTATTTCATTAAAGGCATGCGATAGTAATTTTAAATTAAATTTTTGCCTGATTAAAAAAAAACATAACTAATGTGGAGTGACTTTTGTTATTCTTAAAATTGTCAAGGTCAAAACCTTTCTCGGAAACCTTGCATATATAATTTTAAGCATGAATGCTTATTGTTCAAATTTTAAGATTTGTGTTCATTCAAATTTGTGTTATCTGTATTAATTTGGAAACAAAACTGCAATAGTGTATTTATTTTATTATAAATATTTTAATTGATAAATCAAGGGTCTCTGCTGTAAACGTTTGTTTTGAATTCTTCTGTAATGCAACTCCGTGCAGAATAAAACACCTGGAACTGAAGTACACATCAAAACATATCCAATTTCATACAGTTATTTCTATCATGATTATCAACTCAAATAAACTAGATATCATTATAAATAATATTTTTTTTAGTTTATTTACCCAAATCTTTGATAATGTTAATGAGATAGTACATTCTTTGATTTATTAGATTTTGAAATAAAACTTTGCATAATATTTCTAAAATTTCCCTTGTTGCAAGGTTACACCTCTCCAACTCCAGTATAATTTTTAAGGTATTTTTTCACACATTCCATAAAATATAGCATTACTATTATAAATGTGTGATAGTGCGTGTTGAAAATAAAAGGGTTTTTGAGTGTGAATTTGTTGTGTTTACTGAAGTTATCTATTCCCCCAGCTAATTGTTGGTTGTTGCATTTCTAGTCAATTTTGTATAAAAGTATTTGTTTTTTTGTTCTGTGTCTTTTATGTGAACAAGAATTTTTAACAACAAAATCAAAGTCTTCCATTTGATTTGTTTGTTTTGCCATTTTAGAATCCCATAAATACTTAATTTTCTTTATCTTCCAACTTTTATTCTTTAAGCACTGTATTGAAATGCTTTATGTGCTGATGTTTGAATGTGTTTCTGTCAAGAAAAAGCAATGTGTATGTTTGTATACTTGGTGTTAGTGAATAAGCCAACTGTTTAATCGTATTACTCATATCCATGTTGCTTTTTAAATCTATGCTTCAGTTGCTCATAGCAACTAGAATTTTATTTTACATGGATCTTTGTTGAGTATTCTAGAATCTCGGTTTCATCTACTTAATTTATATTTTTATTAGTGCATACATTTTGTTACTTTTATTTTGTTTTATACAATGTTGATTTTTTTTATTAGCCTTGAAAAAGGTTTTTTGATGTTGAACCGTGAGACTAAAATCATGTTGTTAACTAATTCTTTCAAAATCTTTAAGTTACTGTGGATGAACTTTTTTATAATGGTCAATTTATTATTTAGTTACTGAAGTATTGAAACAGGAAAAAATAATTTCAGTTTCTATGCAAGAGATTGGTTTAATTAATTTAGAATTATTTTTTGTGAAGAGCATGCTTGATATAACGTAACCCTCCATCTAAGACAATTTTTCATTACTGATTTAAATTCATAAGTAAATCTTTTTAATAGAAAAAAATTGATTCATCTGTATATCTTGGAAAAAGTTTTATTGGTTATTCCTTAATTTCTATTTCGTTATTTGTTTATTAGTAATGAATTATCAAGAAACTTCTATTGAATGTCAAAATCCCATATTTAAAATTTAGATTATTATCATATACACAATAAGATTCCCTTTGCAGATTTGTCATAAGTGATGACTTTGTCTACATTTCAGAGTAATGAATATATTTCATTTATAGTGGTTTTTATAGCAATTTATAAAAAGCACTTGCATGCTTTATATCCACTTTTATAGTTTATGAATGATGCCAAAATCCAATTAAGTTGGCAATTCTATCTTATTTTCAGTATTATTAAGTACATATTATGTAATGTGTGTTGTGAACTTCTAATACAAAAATTGAAATGCCATACATTTTTATTTAATTTTGTATAATGTATTGTATTTTCTTTCATTCATATGCTTAAGTTTCAGTGTAAATTTTTTTATATTTGCTGGAATCACGCATCTTGGAGATGAGGTTAAAATAATATATACAAAAGGAATTTATAGATTAATAAATTTAATCATGTGACATACACTAATTTCATGTAGCCTAGCTGCTGCCAAAATGGAATAAGATTTTACAAATTGTCCTTAGACTTGTTACAGTTTTTTTGTACTAGCTTGTGTGTAGTTTTGTAGAAATCACAAGCAAATACAATTGTTGCTATGAACTGTCCATTGCTCCAATAAAAAATTTTCAAAACAACTGACGAGTGTTTTCTTTCTCATTGATTTTTGCTTTTTGGTGGATTTTGTAAGTGTGCATTTTAGAATTAATTACCCAGAGAAACCTGAAGCAAGTTATGCACATCATAAAGGATTTAAATTTTGATTGAAATAGAAAGATTATTAGTAGCTTTTAATCGTCATTCTACTAACTGTTTCAGGAGCGTTCCGAACAAAATGCAGTCGAAAAGTGGTGTGCTATTTATTGCTACCCAATGGCTTTTCTGAATTTCATGCATATAATTCATTATATGGTGCATATCCTGTCTTTGTAAAGTTATGGCTAGTGAAAATAATTACTATTCTGTAACAAAAATATGAGGCTTATGACAGCAAAAACTTTGATTACCTACAATCACATTGAACATTATCAGAAAATATTTGCATCTATAAAATGTGCAGTTAGTCCAACTCTGCTGATCATGTAGCTGGCACTATTAAGCACCAAACAAAAGGAATCGGATTGTGCTGTCTGATTCTCAAATGGCTAAATCAACAGAGCTCAAAGTGTTTGAGTTAAATGTCAAATTATGTGCTTGATTATAATTTTTTTTAAAAAAGTTTCCCATCTGTGGACAATTTAAAAAGTTAATGATAGTATAAATTTTCCTATACAGAGTAATTTTAAATCTGATGAGGTTAGAATTTATCGGGCATTTCACGTAACTGACTTGAATTCGTGAGATAAATATATATTTAAAACAGACAATCCCCTGGTAAAATATGCAGAAACAAAAAAAATTTTTTTTGACCTCTGCATTTGTTTTTTCCTTTGACATTCCATTATTGCTGATGATGTTATTGGTTATTCCATTATTGGTGGAAGTCAAAGTTATTAAGCAATAGTGGCACAGTAAGGATAAGTGATGCTGGGAACATAATTATGATCCCCCAGTCTTCATCAGTGGCTTAGTGAAGGTAAATGGCACCTAGGGCATGGTAGAATTTTTTTCACCCCTTCAGTTTATTGGTCTTAAAAAGTGACATAAGCACACGTTTTGTCTGTATGGCACCCTCTAAGATTGATGGCCGAGGCATCTATGCTCCAGGGTTCGTACGCGTCCTTAAAAGTCCTTACTTTTACATTTAGTCCTTAAAAGTCCTTACAAATCCTTATTTTTATGCCCCATTTTTAAAAAGTCCTTACTTTTTACTCTGCCATTATTGAAAAATTTAAAATTTCACCGATTATCGTTTTTCTAATTCCTCCTTCTCGGCGGCTCTAATCTCGGTCGACGTGGCTCTCGCGGAATGGGGTGGGGGGACGACACTGCTCGCGTTCTACAAATCCATATCCATCGCATACACTTTGGGAAATAAGGGAGGAGTTACAGATGGCCTTTATTGGTCCATGGTTCCATAGGAATGCTTGTCGAAAGTGCTGTTACCATTTTTAGAACAGTATCAAAGTTATAAACCTTTACTTCCATTTTTTGCCAGTGATGTTTTTAAAACTTGTTAATGATTGCATTCAACATTTCAAAATTTTGAAACCAGAGAATGAAAGAATTGAGAAACCTGAGACTTTATGTAAATTCAACTTCAGTGACCCAAACTTGTATAATGATAAAAGTTAAGTGTATTTAGGATTTGCTGCAGAGCAAATAATAAAAGAAAAGGTAAAAAATAAGGAATTAGCAGACAAGGATGTTTTCACACTCAGACAGGATAGTCGGAAAAACATCATAACAATGATAAAACATTTCATGCAGAAATGTCCTGTGAATTACGCACTAGTAAGACCTGCGATTTGCATTGATCCACGAGCAATGGCTGGATATCCCGAAAAAGCACAGGGAAAAATGAAAAAGGTATTGATTGTATTGTCGCAAAATAAACGTATTTTGGGAAAAGATTGCGACGAAATTTTGTTACTCTGCGCAGATTTTCTGTTAAATATTGTAAAGCCAAATTCATTTGAATTTACTTCTTTCAATCCAAAGAGCGATTCCCTTGATAATTTTTTACAAACTTATTTTAACAATAATCATTATGAAAAAGTTTGGAAGATTATCAAAATGGTATTAATACTGTCACATGGACAATGAGGTTTTTCGGTGAACAAGGCGCTGGAAATAAGAAAATTTAAAAGATGCTTCATATATTTTCCAGTGTGTAAATCATGAATTTATTAAGCTGTCTGGGGCTATTTATGACTTAAAAATTACTAAAGAAATGAGGACGACTGCCACCTCAGCTAGAGCAAAATACATGCAGTATTTAGAAAGTGAAAGATCCAAAGAAAAGACTGAAACGAAAAGCTCTAGAGGAAGAAATAGATTTTTTAAAGCAAAAGAAAATGTTCCTCCAAACGGACATGCACCAAACAAATGAAAAAGCAAATGACTTAGCTAATGAGGCTGAAAAGTCAAAGAACATAAATTTATTTATTCAATCGCATGAATTAAGAAAAACAATTTCTGAAAAAGAAATTAAAATAAATACCTTGGATGTGAAATTGAATAAAAAAAGTATGGAATTAAACGATATTTAATTTGATTATCAGTTTCATGGGAGTTTTTTTCATCAATTTATTAACTCATATTTTTAGGAGTTTTGTTGTGTTAAATTTGTAATGTATCTTCTATGTTTTATATTATAATTTATCATCTAATAGGTTGAATTTTCAAAAATGAGATTTTGTTTAAAAATGCGTGCGACAATTCATTAAGTTTATTCAATTTAGAGGTCCTTATTTTTTGGTTTTTTTTTTAGTCCTTGATAGTCCTTGATTTTCTTTTAAGGAAATGTGTACGAACCCTGTGCTCCCCTTTTCACAATACAGCAAAATTAATATGTTTTCCATAATGCATTTCCAATGTAACCTTTACAATCACTTTTTGCTCTTGATCACATTCACGCATGATGATTCTTATAGACTGCTGTGATCTAGCTTGTAAAAGTGATCGACATTCAAAGCAGACTGCAACAAATTTTTTCACTCGCATGATTTTCTGTATGTACCACTCACTAATATTGCAATAAATGAGAGTATAATTTGAATAAGTTTTGCCACGTTTTGTTGTGATAAATAGACTTTGAAAATCCTTTTATTAATGGTTCAAGTCTGTTTCAGAAAAAATTTATGCGTTTGATAAATCTTTTTCCTGCACACTTTTCAATGTTTAAATTACATCCCATTCTAGTTTCTTCTCTCTATTATAATCTCAATTCATTTGCCTGTTTTAGTCAGTATCGTGAGCACCTTTGAAATGGTGCTGGACCAGCAAGTTGTTATCTCTAGCATTCCAGTAGATAAAAGGTCCTTTCTGAAGTTGTAAAATCTGGTGTCACTATCTTTCATCCTCTTTTTCTTTCATTTCACATTGTGGAGATTTCTATGCATGTTTGCGTACTCAACTACTTAAAAATTGTTGCCATGTTTTTAAAAAGCTTACAAATTCTTTTGTTTTTAAAATTGTAGGTATGTATAAATGGTTTTCATATATGGAACAAGCAATCTCTCATATATGCACTTGTGTGTCTTGCAAATGTTTGAGACCTGCAACTTACCAGTAGATTAATTTTCTTGGACATAGAAAATCTTTAATTGGTTGATTTATTATCCACTGAACTTTTAAGATTCTCCTGAATATATATGTAAAATTATGAAATGAAAACAAAGCTTGAGAAGTTACATCTTTAAAAAAAAAAACTATTTGCTTTAAGCAAGATTCTGGTTACAGTGCCCTTCCTGTACAGAGAAAGCACAAAAGTGCAGAAATTTAGTTGAAACAAAAGTACACTGAAGAAAAAAAGGAAAATCCTCACTTTTGAAAGAATGTAATATTGATAAAAATTTGTTAATTCGGTGTTTAAAGAGAGGATGAGGATGAAATCCAACCCAAGCAACGGCTCTCAGTCAAAACAACTTAAGAAAATCAATTTCTCATAGACTTCCTTCAACATGATAGAAGAAATTCTTGATTCAACTGATCATCTGATTGA
>BGPR01014180.1:25763-39858 GCA_013235015.1 Araneus ventricosus | reverse complement strand
CCTAAGAAGGGACGCCACGCATTAATGGGTTAAACATAAAAGTTCTATTCTTCTGTGGTGAAGACTGACCGAGTCTTGAGTTATATTGATAGGAGAAGTTTTAGCATTCAACTAACATTCTGACGAGATTACTGAAAACTTATACTATATGCAATGCAGTGTTCTTCGATGACTTATTGTTTATTCTTTTTGTGTTTCGATGTCCAAAAAAGTTCAATGGAATACATGCTAATTCCTGAAATTATACTTAAAATAATATCTATTTTCAGACCCGACTGATTTTTTGCTTTTAATACTTTCAGTGGAAACTTTCGCAGGAAACAGGGAAAGAAGAAAAATCTTCGAACAACTAAATTACCGTGTTCTTCGATATGAAACTTTGCTTAAGAATGAGAAATTTGCGTGCTAAAGAGCGTTGAGTAAAAGTAAAACACTTTAACCTTCAAAGAAAAAAAATTTGGTAACTTCAGTATAGTTTATAAATGGATAAATAATAGTTTCAGAGCTATTCATCAAAACCTCGAAACTTTTCAAGGATTTACCGACAGAATACAGTTATTATAGACTTTTTATTCCTTTCTGAATTCGATACCATATTTTGCATATTTTACAAAATCTTTATAAATTCTTGGAATGGAGTGTTTTGTTTCTTTTTTGTTTGTTATTATTTTATTTTTGTATCGAATGGAAATCTTTTTTTCACGATCATGTTACCTCTTTTATTCCATTACGAACTGGGAATCTCTTTGCAGTTTGAAGATTTTGTATACAGAGCTTTTTTTACTTCATTTTTGTAATGAAAATGTTTGAAAGTGAAATGCATTTGTAGTAGAGTATTGACAAAAAGCATTGCACACATGTTCGTAATATTCGGAGCATTCGCTAACGGCTTGCGAAAATTTTCAATTTGGTGTTTATTTTTACAATTGTTATCAAGCATCTATGTAGTCAATCTCTTAAATATTTTATCATTATAAATTGCTTCCACTATTTCTTAAAACTTTCACCGATAGTTTACGGAGCTTTAAATTTATAATAACATTTAGTACAACTGGGTGCCAGTTGGGGAGTGAAATAAACAATTAGAAAAGTTTCCAGGCATATTCTTGCCAAAAATAACCATTAGTAGGCAATTTTTTGGCTTATAATAACTCTGTTTAGAAGAATGTAAAAGTATTTCTCATCAACAAAATAATGGTGAATATTATATTTGTTATAGTTTTTAAATATTACTCCATATATAGAGAGGCAGAAATCTGAATTTGGAATTTTTAATACATTTTGAATATATTTAAATTAAATATTAACTGGCCTGTGTTTTTAATTCGAATTTGAAATAAAGGAAATTAAATGTTTCAGTTAAAGAGAAGCATATATTATTAAAATAACTTAAAATAAAGAAAACCTATATATTTGTCCCCAAAAGTCTTAACTGCATGTTTTCCTGAGTTAATGTTCTATTCAAGCAAGAATAATTTCCTTATCTGTAGCAGAATGAAAAATGAATATGATATCAGTAGCAGTTCGTCATTTTCTTCGATTGATCTGTTGGAACCAAATGGGTCTTCTGTTTGGCTAAAGGAAATTTAGAGATTATTTTCGGGAAAAGGAAGTAATGATGCGTTTCCATTGAAAAAAATATAGAGGTATCATTTCATGTGGTACGAAACTATTAATAAAATAAAAACCTAAGAGTTTCAGATATGCCATTCATGTAGATAGGTGTTGTAAAAAAAGTAACATTTTTCTCACTATGAAACTGACATGATAATGACATGAAATGACTTTATACTGACAACTTTATTCTTACGCTTTTGGAGTCTATTCCTTATCAGTGACATCTCATGAGATCAGCATACTTCGTGAAGAGAAGTTTTATTCAGTATTATTTTACTGAAAATATATTGATCTTTGAAGCTACACAAGTTGACAAGTGGAAACTCGTGGCATTCCTTAAAAAATTAAAGGTAGAGTCGAACTTTTAGTCGGAAACATTCCTTAAAAAAATTAAAGGAGATTTTAATTTTTAGTCCGAAACATTCCTTAAAAAATAAAGGAGATTCGAACTTCTAGTCCGAAACATTCCCTAAAAAATTAAAGGTGATTCGAACTTCTAATCCGAAACATTCCTTAAAAAATTAAAGGTAGATTCGAACTTCTAGTCCGAAACATTACCTAAAAAATTAAAGGAGATTCGAACTTCTAGTCCAAAACATCGTAGCTTGGTAATGTTTTAGGCTCGATTCGTCTGTCTTTATCTAATTTTTAAAAATTTACTCTTAATTATAGCAGTGATAACGTGCACACGGAAAGTGCATTTAATATCGTCGCAACGCCTGTGCGTGTAAATGCTGCAACTAAAAAAATTCAAAGTATTGCTATAAAATGTAAATTAGAGAAAAAAAATTGCGGAAATAAAATCGGTATTATAATTGGTAAAAATTGTTTTTGTGTGATTAATTATTTACAGTTGACAGTTCGATTAATTT
This sequence comes from Araneus ventricosus, assembly GCA_013235015.1. Classification (NCBI taxonomy): domain Eukaryota; kingdom Metazoa; phylum Arthropoda; class Arachnida; order Araneae; family Araneidae; genus Araneus; species Araneus ventricosus. The sequence goes on along the minus strand of BGPR01014180.1, from coordinate 37,369 downwards.
TTTATAAAAAATTTAACATTAATTTTGACATTTATTTAACACTAGCCGACTTCGGCGACCAGCTTGTTCGCTAGGAATATAATTTCAACTGAATCTCTTATGTATAAGTATTTTAAAGTTCAAATTTTGATAGACATTTAAACCATATTCTTTCAGCAGCCTTGCACCTATTTTGTTCGTTGTCTGCATGAATGTCCCTATTGGAGTCGAGTAACTATCTGTGTCATGTAGCAGAAAATTGCCGTTGTCGGCATCAACTTCACTCTCTTATTCCTCCTGCAAAACATGTATTTGATTTTAACTTTAAAATGGAGCTGCGTATTTTACGTCCAGCAGCATATTAGCTGGATGAAAATATGCTGATTAAAACATATCATTGAGCATTAAGATATTACTTTAAATTCGACAATGGAAGAGAAACACGCAAGTAAATATTTGTTTAAACAATGAAAACGGTTTGAGTTGCATTGCAACAATGAAAGTATTGTTGTAAATTTTGCTCAAAAATATTTTTAAAAATTTATTAAAGTTAGAGAAAAAAATGGTACGGAAACTTAATTGATATCATTGAAAAGGTAATTTTTGGTGCTTTCAGATTAACATTTATTTAACATTAATTTTGAAAAACCCGTTCTTAGCGAACACCTACTACCCCAGAATTAACTACCTGCCAAATTTAGTAGCTCTAGGTTTTAAGCGATTTGAACGATTTTTGTATCATGCATGTCTCATCACGAAATTTATAGATAGTATCTAGCCTGTAAACATTTTCAAGATAAAAAGCGATAATTATCTATGCAGATCAGTCTTCCTCTACAAAGCAAATAATTCACCAATAGCTTTATGTGTCATCACTTATTTTAGTCGATGAAAATATGGTTTTAATGCCTATACAAAGTGATGAAGAACATCGAACCCTAAAAATTGCCGAAGATTCTGCAGCAGCCGTCTGCCTTCCCACGGGAGGTAGATGTAGATTTTCTTCCGAAATTCTTTTATGCGGTAAATAGATTTCTCTTTTATGGGGTGTTGTAAGCCGTGCTTCTGGGTATGGGTGTCAGAAGGTCGTCTCGCAGCGGGCAGACGATTCCTGTGGGCCACCCTGCCTCCTTCCGAACGATTTTGCTCGAGGGAGGAGGACGCTCCTCATGACATCACCCGCTTACCTGCAACCGCGGTGTTTTGACGTCAGAAGCCACACAATTTATTTTTATGGATCACCAAGAAACTTTTTTGGATGTTTTCGAAATACAAGTTTTGATTTCTTTTTGGTGCGGTAATAGAGCCATCCAAGTGAAAAAACACGTGTAAAGGATAATCTTAAATGTAGGTTGAGTAGCATGGTCTTGAATTCAGAAGCTTCTAGAAGTGTTTTAAGGTATCCGACTGTGTTCGGAGACATTTTTTTGAAAAATAACTTATATATATATTTTAATGTTATTTTTCAACTTCATATGTTTTAAAACTATGAAAATATTGTAAAATTAGGCTTTCAAAATAATATATTTTTTTTAAAAACTGAGAAATTTGAAGAAAAATGACAAAAATATTTGTCTTACGCTAACTGCCATAGACAAAATTATATTCAAAATATACATAAATCCTTGTAGGAGTACATTTTTATGACAGTTATCTGTGTTATGCTCTAAAATCTTTCTTGTACTTCAAAATAGTTTTGAGATATAGCTGAACATAGTTACTAAACTGGTAATTTTTCATAAAAAATGCTTTTCGTTTATATTTAAGCACTTAAAAATAATACTTGATTTTAAAATTGACCTTAGTTTTTAGAGGAAAACATCAGGCATATTACGGAAAACAATCTCAGAAAATTTCGTATCAATACTTGAATAACGTTTTGAGAAATCATTGTTACGGTCGACAGTTTTCCTCAAAAATATCATTTCTCAGAAAACACATTTAACGTTTTCATGCAACATAAAATAATGCTTACAGTTCGGTAATAAAACAGCTGTAACTCCATTTGTAATTCACGTAGAGTAAAAAGTGAGACAGTTTTAGAAAGCTGATTAAACAGGCTACAAAATTAAGTCATAATTTTTTTGATAATTTCATCGAAAACGACGATTTCAATTCTTAAAGAGGATATTACCGAAAACGTTGGCACAAATTTTGTATATTTTCCTATGAATTCGTTTCGGAAAACAGTTAAATCTGTAAAAATTAAAAGGGAATTAATGGAGAAGTAATTGTTTGCTCTTTGAATTAGACAAAAATTTAAAATTGGATTCTTCCGAGGCTTTCCAACTGATTTAAAATCAGTTTTCATAACTTGTTCCTAATATAATTACATCATACTGATCTAGGGTTTGATCGTAAACTTTTAAAGGTTTCCAGTCCACCCTAATCACGTGGCAGTTGAGCTTCAGACCTACCTACCTATAGAGCTATTTATTTCCTAAAGATTGGAGAAATATTCGTTAAGATTTTGTTACCATCCAGGTTTGCAAATAATACAGCTATTTTAATTTTTATCCGTTTTTTGTGGGTTCTATTTTTTTCTTTCGCAGTAAAAGAAAATGGAAAGTCTTGTAATTTGAATAATATTAGTTAATGTGTAGATCGGTTTGGACGAGATATCACGTCTATTAGGAATATTCGCAATGCAATTCTGACGAGCTAACTCGCTCTTCAATTATTCCAAGTGGTTTAATCTTTATCGCAGCTATATCAATGGCATTGTAATAGCTGCGATGTATGTGTTAACTAAGCCGTGGAAGTCAGAAACGAGATGAAAAGGCCACAAAAAATCATTACATATCACATTTTTCTTGATTTGAAGAAAATGAAAGTATATATGCATAACTAGTAATTTGGCCTGTACTTACGAACATACAAATATCGAGCTATTGACAGTTCCAAAGAACGCCAGCAAATTCGAGTACAAAATTTCTTCACAAAGTACACTACTTCATAGGAAACCAGCGGGAATGTTCTCCCCTAAACTTTCTTCCCCAAAAAGGTGCCGTTTCCCCTTCCCCCGCGTGGCTAAAAAATTCGAACCTACCGTTATCCAGAATCCAATGACTATCAGAAGGTTTCTCATTATAGTGATTGAAAAATATCTAGTTAAAGAATCAAATTCAAAGAGATGCGTAACGATTTTCCGCTCTTGACGGCTCAAGGACAAACTCACGTAATTCGCGCCATAGCTTTCGAGTGTACAGAAGATTGCTCCCAGTACGCATGCGCGTGGAGATAAAGGATTCTTTTCAAAAGTAAATCATACACACCGACAGACAGTCAACCCTTCGACGGATTTGGCCCAAACTTTTATACGGACCGACATTCATGACGATAAAACCGTGTACCAAATTTTATCCATCTAGCTATTCAAGTTTTTGAGTTACAGTGTTCACATGACCGCGGACATACGAACAGACAGACTTCCCTTTGACGGATTTTGTCTAAAATTTGATAGAAACCTACAAATTATGTTTAAAGACCACATATGAAATTTCATCCCCGTAGCTCTGATAGTTTTCGAGTTATCGTGTTCACAGACAGACATAATTCCAAAATTGTGTTCTTCGTACTCAGGGAGGTCTAAAACGTAGAGATTCGTCAAAATCTCGAGTTCGAATTTTTTGACGATTACAATATTTTCTCTTTGTATACTTCGTATACGAGAAAGTAAAAATGTTAAAATAACACTGAATTGTATAATATAACCAGCGGGAGTGGTCTCCCCTAAACTTTCTCGTATACTTTCTATGTGGAGATTCGTAGTAGAGATACTTTCTCTTTGTATACTTCGTATACGAGAAAGTAAAACAAAAAAACAAACAAACCCGAAATCAAATATCTGTTGCCACGTTTCAAAAAAAATATTACTTTGAAGCAGGCGCGATAAAATAGGCAATGCAATGAATACTAAAGCGAAAAGTCTGCTTTGGAATTGAATTCCCAAGAAAACAATTTATACTACCACAACCGTAACAATTGCAAAAGCGCGTGAATGAAAGATTTGCTGAAATAATGAGATCTGTTTGATTTACAACAATAAAAAAATTGTTAACAATTGATGCTTGAAAACATTATTTATTGTTGTAAATAAAATTTACAACAATAACAGATTGCTACCAATACGCATGCGCATGAGAATCGGATTAAAAGAAATTGAATATGCAATTTGAACGCCTCTTTTCGACAGATTTGGCCCAAACTTTTATACGGACCTACATTCATTACGATAAAACTGTGTACCAAATTTTATCCATTTAGCTATTCAAGTTTTTGAGTTATAGCGTTCACATGACTGCGGACATACAAATAGACAGACTTCCCGTTGACGGATTTTGTCCAAAATTTGATAGAAACCTACAAATTATGTTTCAAGACCACATACCAAATTTCATCCTCGTAGCTCTAATAGTTTTCGAGTTATCGTGTTCACAGACAGACACACACACAGACAGACATACAGACATAATTCCAAAATTGTGTTTTTCGGACTCCGGGAGGTCTAAAACGTGGAGATCCGTCAAAATCTCGAGTTCGAATTTTTTGACGATTACAATACTTTCTCTTTGTATACTTCGTATACGAGAAAGTAAAAAGGCATCATACAATTTCCAGAACTCCTATTATGCTGAAAAAACAATTTTTATTTCAAACTCAATTTAAAAAACATTCATACTATATATTTTGTTGAGAAGCTGAATAACACCAACAGGAAAAAACTGCAATGAAATTTTTTAAAAATATAAAGGGTAAAGTTTCACATTGTAGAATTCCCTCATCGCAATGAAATTTTTAAAAAGTATAAAGGGTAAAGTTTCACATTGTAGAATTCCCTCATCTCTGAATGCAAAAATATAGGGGTGTCTGGATATCCGCCTCCCACGCATAAATATGAATATTTCAAACCTTCATTCGGTTGGAAAACGAAGAACCAAATGAGAGAATCCAGCACGAGAAAAACATTAAGGCAACTTTAATATTTAATTACAAATAAGAGTAAAGTATGCGATTTTTCTTTGGAATACAAAAAGTTCAGTTTAAGCATATATTAGCCGGAAAAAAAGTTTCGCATGGAAAAAGGCCCAAGATGAAATTTTTCTTGCTCTGGACCAAATTTAACTACCTTCTGTTTACTTTCTCATGTTTAACTTAGAAAAAGAATTTCGAGATTTTTTTTCTATCGATTTTTTTAAATCTATGCGTTTAAAAAATAGTTTCGTTATTATTGATTTGCAAATAAACTTACAATAATTTTATCTCTGGTGACAGTTTTTTGTTTAATATGCATGAAGCGATAATTCTGTTACCACCTATGGTTCTTTAATTATCTTTATAAATATGCACAATTCATTAGATTGCGTATTATTTTGTTACTAGAAAATCACCCGTCATACAAATTGCCTCTTCATTCGAGAGATTTCCCGCCAAATCTGACGTGTTTAAATGGATATATATGTGAAAGAAATGTTTAACATTGATTGAAAACAAATAAAATAAACATATGACAGGAAATATTTTTTAATTACATATTATTTACATATTTCTTTATTCAAAAAACCTCTTGGTAAACAACCTTCAGTGTGAAATATTTTTCGTCGTTTAACCTTCCACTAGGCGCGCGTTTGCAAGTGATACTTGAATTGTGCATCGTATTACATATTTACATCGTTATTTTATAAATTTAAGTGCAATTTTATTTGTAAAATCTTTGTTTATTATTAGACTAATAAATACAGATAACATAAATAAAAGTTACATTTATTTTTTAAAAACAACACGATATATATATATATATATATATATATATATATATATATGCAATGCGATGCACGATATGTCGTAAAATTTGCGTAAGCGCACCCGCTCGAAGGTTAACAATTTTTCTTGTACTTCAGATGTCTTTGTGTAAATTTTAACTTTTCCAAAAATTTTTATCAAATTATATCATCTCGATTGCGCTAAATAATCAGATGCATCGTGGCGTCCAAACTATATCACGCGCATGATACACCACTGACGTAATTTACTACTTTCTATTAACGAACGGAAATTAATTTGAAATATATGATTAATATAATTTAAAATTTCTCGGGAACTATTGATCAGAGCGAGATAAATTTTATATCAATGGATAGAAAATTTTATTTCACTATGTTAGAGCTAATAAATTTGAAATTAGAAAGACAGTTACTCTTTTAAATTTAAAATTACTGAAATTTAGGTTCTCTAATAATGAAATAATGCTGTTTAACGTCTCGCAGTGCTACGGCGTGAGTTTTATTGGTGACGTCAGAGCGTTACCGAGAGACAGATCTGGGGTATTATATTAGTAATTGTTTGGGCATGGTATCAACTTAATGCTTTTTTGTTTCTTACCATTCAACAAGTGAAATCATTCCAGCCCCGAAATTAATACTTGGCGAAAAGTCTCGTACTTCCCGTATCAGAGGTCTGATGGACGATGCATGTGTTGACGATGATAACCACCATTTCGTATACATCTCTGTCGTTGCTTCTGAAGTCCGAGATGAGTCAAGAATTATTGAAAATATAAGAGATTATATGCACCGGCTATTTCGAAAGCTTGCCACAAATCATGATCGAAATTTTCTACGCGTTTTGTAGAGGATGTCCCAGCGGGTAATGTTTGAAAAACATTCTAATAGATGGCGCCAGCTGCGAGCAAGTGAGAGAAAACTTTGAGCGCTTGATCATTAGAGCTGGCAATTGTATAGGTGCGTGTTTCGTTAACGAGCGGTGAGTTTAAGTGTGTTGTTCAGTTGTGATTATCACAAGCGAAAATGAATGAATATTCAACAGATATTCGAGTACTTATTGTGCTCGAAATGGCCAAATGCCATAAAAATATTAAGGCAGTGCAACAGGCATGGCAGGAGGAGTTTCAAAACAAGAACTGACCACGAACAAGTTTGTCAGTCCGCAAGATTGACAGCGAAGTCTGCTGACACGTGATGGATGGATTCCAGAACCGCCTCACTGCTGTCCTTGTTAAAGATAGGCGGCCACTTCGAACCCCTTTATCATTAACTGCTTACTATGTAATTTCAATATATATCACTAAAATCTTTTCATCACTCTTATTTATTTTAAAATTCCGATTCCTTTCAAACATTACCCGCTGGGCCACCCTGTAACAGTAATGCATTTCACAACTTCCCTTAAAATATCAAAAGTAGTTTTCTGTCTTGTGTTCTGTTCTTTCATTAAACGTCTTCTCTGCACACTAGACATTCAGATCCTGCGTATCTATGAGATCCTCAACAGTCTTTATTCAACTTGTTCCTTTGGGAAGTTTTTACATCCTGAGATGAATGATTTTTCAAATTTTTTTTATATTAATAATATCACTATAACGCGCATTCCTTCATTTTATTTCTAACTGACAATTAGTCTATGAAGGAAATAATTGGACAGTATTATGGGACAAGAGACAATTAATTTCTATTGAAAATAGCATATATATAAGCTATGTAATATCTATAGGAGGTGAAATTTCTAGGTTGTCCCTCATTCACTGGCAACTCGTGTGATTATCTACTGTTCATTCAGAAATTGTGCTTGAAAGGAGATTGGCGAGACACCTTTTGTTGCACCTAATTAAAACTTTACCTCCTGCCTTCCACTCCAATCACCACAGTCCAGCTGACCATCTTGTGTTACGGATATGAAGTAATTATTCACGTGGCTTAAATGAATCGCGCTCGACTAAACACTTTTCTGCAACCAGTGTATTCTTCAAGGAGCCTCCAATTTAAATGCTAAATTGGCTCGTCAGCCCAGCCACCATTAAGGGACATTTAATGAAAACTACCACTCCCTCCCCCCTTGTTACGCAAACGATGCAGCTTCATTTAACCAAATTAAGGCCATATCATATTCGAGTTACAGATTGAATGTGGTATTTGTTTGGTCGTAGAAGAATAGGTCTGTGTTTATTTTTAAATTTTAATTAAGTAAACGTTCCGTTTTGCGGCAACGCAAGAGATATTTCTCGGGATAGACTTCGTACTTTTGAACCTCGGCCAGATGAGTATAACTGAATCGGCATCACTCTATCCGATTCAACGCCAAATCAACGGAATGTGACTGAAAGAAATGCATGTCATTTTTTCCGATGCGAACTTGTCAATAATTTTGCCTTTTGTTTAACACGTCAAGCACCATGTCAGTCTCCGGTTACTGATACTATACTTTCCGTTCGGTCGCGTCGCTCAATTTTGACTGATAGTATGGGTTTAGTTCAGGCCGCGTTAGTCATTGCTGATTGAAAGTATACTTTTCGTCTAGGCAGCATCAGTCAGCTGTGATTGACAGTATACAGTGGTGTCCATAAGTAATGGGTCGATCAATGTTGACTGATAGTATGGATTTAGTTCAGGCCGCGTTAGTCATTGTTGATTGAGAGTATACTTTTCGTTTAGACAGAATCAGTCAGCTGTGATTGACAGTATACACTGGTGTCAAAAAATAATGGGTCGTTCAATGTTGACTGATGATATAGATTTAGTTCATGCCGCGTTAGTCATTGCTGATTGAGAGTATACTTTTCGTCTAGACAGCATCAGTCAGCTATGATTGACAGTAGCAGTAGTGTCCATAAGTAATGGGTCGATCAATGTTGACTGATAGGATTGGGTAGTTCGGCCGCGATTAGTCATTGCTGAGTTGAAGTATACTTTTCTTAGGCAGCATCAGTCAGCTGTGATTGATAGTATACAGTGGTGTCCCTAGCTAATGGGTCGATCAATGTTGACTGATAGTTGGATTTAGTTTGCAAGGGCCGCGTTAGTCATTGTATGATTGAGGTATACTTTTCAAGTTTAGACAGAATCAACGTCAGCGTGATTGACAGCATACACTGGTGTCGAAATAATGGGTCGTTCAGTGTTGACTGATTTTATAGATTTAGTTCATGCCGCGTTAGTCATTGCTGATTGAGAGTATACTTTTCGTCTAGGCAGCATCAGTCAGCTGTGATTGACAGTATATAGTGGTGTCCAAAAGTAATGCACAATTTTTAAGATGCTAAAAAATTGAAGTTAATATTGATACGATGGTTTACAATCAGTTGCTGTGAATCGTGGGACATACTGTCGTTGGAACTTTCACTTCACAGTGAAGATTCGGTCACGAGGGCAATTAGGGGAGGGGCAACCAGAAAGTGATGAAGACGAAAAGGGATTTCGAATCATCCCGTTTCACAGAAAGCTTATAACGTGATGAAACTTCCATCAATCGTTATGTTTGATGTGCATAATATTTACATATACTTTCGTAAACATAGCACAAATATTTGGGAAGATATAATAAAAGATTAATTGTTAAGATTTCTTTAAAGATTCCCAAATTTTTCTGCATGCTTTTTGGTTATAACTTTCAGAGTTTTAGACCAAAGTGTATGAAACCTACAGAACACTTGACAATATATAAAAGATATCCTGTATTAAAATTTGAGTTAAATGCCTTTAATATTAGAGGGGAAATATGAGTATTTGTTATAAATCATTTTTTACAGGGGATGTGCGGAACGTAGCTTCATTTTACTTTCATAATTTCAGAGCCTGATATATAGGGCAACTTATGTAAAAATTCCAGTTCAGTTCCGTTAGTATTTAGAAAGATATCGGCATTGCAAGAGCTGAATTGCTTTTGTTCTCTAAGAAACAAAATGATGAGGGTTTTTGCACAAATTGATATTTTTTAAACTTGAATCTTCGAACAATAATGTTGAACTTTATGAAGGTTGAATACCCATGTATACTTCTAAATTTTACACAATTTAAATTGCATTTCGATGATAACTATTCAAGGTTTCAAGCTAAAAAAATTCACTTTGTGCATGAACCTTCATTTCGTTTCTCTAATGAAAGTAGCTCTTCGGATATTTTGTCTCGGAAATTGATAGACTACCTAAAAATGCTACTAAAGATCTGAAACTACTGCTTAAGAGCATTGAACTACGTCAAAAGACTCTCATTCCAAATAGCTCTTGTGGAATTAAACGATATGGGTTGTGAAAACAAAGGCAATCATCTATGGTTGCCTTTGCTTTTATAACTAACTGGCATGTCATCTATATATATAAAACGCTAAGGTCCGTGGCACAGAAAAGAGGTTAATTTCTCTTTTGCCAATGGCAACAATCGGTTTGTTTACAGAACAGAACCGGTAGCCTCCTCCATGTTAGGCATAACTTAATAGTCATAGCCTGTTACTATTGTTGCATAAGTCTTACTGTGCGTGTATGGTGTAAACAGTCCAACACGCAGGATAATGGAGAATGAAGGTTTATTTACAAATATGCAGGAAAACACGTAGCACAGGTACAGGAAACAATAGTTCTTGCAGAGATTACAAATGTCAACAGACAACAATTTACAGGTAATAACAGTTCAGCACTTTGATATTTAACAACACAAACAGTCAGCAAATAACTAGTAACGACAATAACTGCACTTTCAATAGCGCTCAGCTCACCAGCTTCCTAGCTCGCACTGCGGACGAAGCTCTAAAGTCGTTCCCAGTGGATCAACAACAGCCCTCTGATCCAGGCGCCGTCCTTATATACTATCTCCGACAGGCCGTGACGTCACATAGAGTTTTCTCGTGTATTCAAGTGTATTCCTTTTCCTATTAGAAATATCGAGAAGAGGGTTGCGTTTTCTGGAATCATCTATTTGTCGCCAAGGTCGCCAAATTTTTCGCCAAGTCGCCAAGTTCGTCGCCAAGTCAGGGATCCCGGAACAGGCGCTTTCCGTCACTCCATGCTTAACCTTGTATAACTCTCTTCCCAACCATCAGACTATTATTGCTGGGAAGCGACTTCCCATGATCGTAACACTATATTCGTTCTGGTGCATAATAACGTTTCCTCGAAAAAAAATGAGTTTAAGATGAAAAATTCACAATAATTCTTACAATATTATAAAATTTTAGATGGAATTATACAAAAGAGATCAGTTAGAAATAAAGCAAATGGGCTTAGACGAGCACGAGAACGCTTAGATTAACGTCAAAATAGTTTAAGTCAGCGAACATTAAATCGTGTCGATTCATGAATTGAGGTGACGAACATGGAACTTACTATTGTGAACATTGTACATTGGCTACTTTTCTGTTATACGCACGCCACTTGGCGCCTTTTTTGTCCTGGCGAATTTTCTTGGAGCCCTGAATCGCCAGTTTGGCTCTAGAAGCGTCAGAAAAATCACGGTATGCGTATAACCGAGAGCAAATGTTCTGCACGGGATCAGTTAGTTTACTTACTATTGCGAACATTGTACATTGGCTACTTTTCTGTTATGGACACACCGCTTGGCGCCTTTTCTGTCTTGGCGAATTTTCTTGGAGCTCCAAATCGCCAGTTTGGCTTTAGAAGCGTCAGAAATATCATGGTATGCATATAACCGAGAGCAAATGCTCTGCACGGGATCAGTTAGTTTACTTACTATTGCGAACGTTGTACATTGGCTACTTTTTTGTTATGGGCACACCGCTTGGCGCCTTTTTTGTCTTGGCGAATTTTCTTGGAGCGCTGAATCGCCAGTTTGGCTCTAGAAACGTAAGAAAAATCATGGTATGCATGTAACCGAGAGCAGATG
>BGPR01014180.1:4429-18189 GCA_013235015.1 Araneus ventricosus | reverse complement strand
CAGGCCACAGAGAACATTATTTGACTATTAGTCGTTCCCTCGACAGAAAATTGATCATTTAAGAACTCGATGGCGTGGCACTTTGAAAAGTTCGTGATTCAGTTTTCATTCATTTGTTTCTGCCATTTTATTGTTTAATCTTAATGTGTTATAATTTTTTGTTGCATTTTGATTTTGTTGTTGGTGTACCTTAATTGGTTAGTTTATTATGACAATATTGTTGATGCATTTTCGGATGCTGCTGCTTTGGCATGAAGAGGTAAATTTGTTATTACTATTGTTTATTATTTTTTTTTCTGTTTCTGTATTTTCCTTTTTGTACATATTAAAGTAACTTCATGAATACTGATATAATAAAAAAAAATTTCTACAGGCAATTTCAAGATGCATATCATCAATGATTGCTTTCTTCGCTATTAGTCAAAATTATCCAGCCATTAATTTATAAAATAAAGAACAGTTTTTCTACAAACTGCATTTAGTTCAAGTAAATTTTTGAAAGATTATTAAAAGAAATGCCCCAATAATTAAAAGCAATTTCATATGTTACTGATATAATAAAAAAACTTCATGTACGATAATTTCAGATGCATATCATCAAATGATTACTTTCTTCCTATTATCGAAATTATCCGGCTATTAATTTATAAAAATAAAGAAAATTTTTTCACAAACTGCATTAGTTCTGAAGTACATTTTTTGGAAAAGATTATTAAAAGAAATGCCCCAATAATGTAATTCATCATCTTGATATGTATTTAATCTTCTAACCTAATGATAATCTATAATTAACCTTCCACCAATTTTATAATTATTTCATTCAATTCAACATATAAAAGCCATCAATTACGTAATCATATTTATTTCATTCGAAATTAATAATAAATCAATCTCAATTTCTTTTTAAAATTTAATTGTATTATTCATTTTTTCCGACGGCGATCTCTTTGTAACTAAAAAATAAATTGTATAGCAGAAAAAATAACAACATTGTTGTCTGTTCAATTACTTGAACGTAGTTTTTATGACGTCTGCTTGTTTAAATGTCAAAAGCAAAGCATTTCTTATGAGTAATAGAAAATTATATTAAAATTACTCTTTGTTAAGAAAATGAACAAATAATTTTAACAGATGAGAAGCAAATATCTTCAATGAGGTTCCTTAAGAATAAAAAAATGCTCTTTCTTCTATTAAAGGTTTCACATGTCAGATGATATTGAATTATTTAAATGATTTCTGCTTGCAAATGTACAAAGATAATTTAAGCTATATATTTGGAAGTTAAAATATATGGAAGTTGTTCTTTCCCTTATATTTGTGAGTTTTTTTAAGGGAGATTTAATATTTGATACAGGAAGAGCATTTTAGAAAACTCTAATTAATTTTCCTACAGAGAATGCAATAGTTTTCAATTTAAATACAATACTCTTTATTAAATCGGTCATTTCTGTTCGTGAGCGTGAAATTAAATTTAATATAAATATGGTTTCGAAAAGTGAAAATTTTTTCATTTAATTCTAATGCTTTTTCGTTCATTCTTATTATAAGATGATATATATTGCGACAGATCCAGGATACAACTGATGCGTAATTGCTGAAAATATTCGAGTATTCAGTTTTTAATAAAATAAAAAGCCCGCACATATTTAAGTTTATTTGATTTGAATGATAATTCCTTTAAATCTTCTTGTAAAATGGCATAAATGACTTTTATCTCGTCAACGATTGCCTTCTGTTTTTTCTGGTGGAAGTCTCAGATAAACCGGTTTTTTACTTTCTCGTATAGAAAGTATTGTAATCTCAAAATTCGAACTGAATTTTGACGAATCTCCACGTTTTAGACCTCCTGAGTCCGTAAAACACAATTTTGGAATTATGTCTGTCTGTTGAACACTATAACTCCAGTAATAGAGCTGCAGAGGGATGAAATTTGGTATGTGGTCTTTAAACATGATTTGTAGGTTTCTATCACTTTTGGACAAACTCCGTCCACGGTAAGTCTGTCTATCTGTATGTCTGCGGTCATGTGAACGTATAACTCAAAAACTGAAGCTAGATGGATAAATTTCATACACGGTTTTATCGTCATGAATATAGGTCCGTATAAAATGTTGTAAATCCGTCAAGGTTGACTGTCTGTCGGTGCATAATCGCATCTCCAACGAATCCTATCTCCACGCATGCGTCTGGACGCAATCTTCTGTGCATGATATTTATTGACTCCTGCTTGCTGCTTTTACATCCGATCTCTATGCGCATGCGTACTGGTAGCAATCTGTGCACGTGGAAGTTATGGGACTTTGTCAGTGAGCCAGAGTAGAAATCGGAACGCATCTCTTTTGAATTTCATTCTTTACCTAAATATTTTCTGATAGTCATTGGATCCTGGGTTACAATGGGTTCAATTTTTTACTCACGCGGGAGGAGAAACAGCACCTTTTTCGAGAAGTGTACGAGAAAGTTTAGGGAGACCCACTCCCGCTGGTTTAGTAAGTACTGAAGTGGTAATACTCTTAATTCAATAACTTACTTTTACTGTCATTTGAAAAGCTAAATGCTACAATAGCACTACTTTCTGATTTTTTTATCTTCATTATTTTCCCAAAATGGGGAGTGATTGTTATCTCATGACATGAAATATTTATCAGAGACTGCAAAATCTAAAATTTTTAGATTTTATCATTAGTAATCTAAATGGCCTCACACAAACAGGCACTTTCACACACGGACACACACACGTAAGTCAAGTTTGGCTTTAAAATATTTGCATGTTCAAACTCGACGTTTGAAAAATATCTCATTTTAGTTTGTGTAAAATCTTTTTTTGCTTGTAGATTTTGAAAATCACTATTCGCGAATTTGAATTTGCACCAATAAATTCGGTTGCAGTGTGAAACCCTAATAAATTATTTTTAATTTCAGAACTTAAGGTTTCACCGTTTGCCGTGGTAAGTTAATTGCACAATGAAAGAAAAACAATTACGGAAGAGGTGATATGTATTTTCTGAATTGAATAGTTTCTTTAATCCATTATTCAGGTTATTTTCATGAATTGTTTTTCAAGATGACAAAATAATAATTTAATATAATTTAACAAAGATATTAAAATTAATTAAACTTTTTGTTATTAGACAAGAAGCGCATATGCAGCTTCAATAAAATACAAAACAGATAATAGAATACAAAAAGGGGAAAAAAAAAAATACAGAAGAATTAAACAATAGCGATAACAATACACCTTTTTGCGCCCAACGCAGCATACATCCGAGTGATTGCACATCTACAAAACTGTCCAACAATTAAAAAAAAATTCACTATAGAATTAAACAACAATATAAACGTCGTCATAATAAAACACATAAAAGAAAAGCAATCAGAATAAAAAATAACTTTTATATTCGATTGTTTTCAGATCTATTTGATTATGTAGAGCACCTGATATAATGTGTTAGTCTATCGATAATTTCTTAATTAGTGTTAGTTGAACCTAATTGACTCTATCACTGGATACTACTGCGTTGAGCCTGCCTACTCTTCGATATGTGTTTAATTCTTCTAACTATTCTATATTTTCCCCTTTTCTATATTCTATTATTTTCAAGATAAATTATTTTTCTGCTATGAAGTTGCTTGTAATACTTTGGTTAAGAGATTTGCAAGTTTTCAAAATCACCGTCATAATAAATTTTTTTTTTAAAAGATTTTTTATGTTTAGCAGAATGATATTGTCAGAGGTAGCCGTACTCGGCAGAACTATACATAATGCTATACAGAGCTGTCAAGCATATACCGTGATCTGCAATTATAAACATAACACAAATTTGACAGTATCATGAATAATTCAAAAATACATCCTTTTCCAAAGTTTAACGGATTATGATTCGAAACTTCACAATTCAAATGAATTATGTATTCTTCAAAATCAGGCATCACATAAAATGGAACATGACATTCGGTAATTCGCAGTTTCTTGAAACAAATTCTGAAAGTATTGACAGCGAAAAGTAACAAATCGGGAGAAGCACTTTACCCTCTCTTTGTTTAACGAAACAACGATATAAATTGCAAATGTTCTGTCTCAGGTAATAATTGTTGTTTAATTCTATAGTGAATTTTTGTTTAATTGTTGGACAGTTTTGTTGATGCAATCACTGGATGCTGCCGCGTTGGGCGCGCAAAAGGGTGTATTGTTATCGCTATTGTTTAATTCTTCTGTATTTCTATATTTTTCCCCCTTTTTCTGTATTCTATTATTTTTTCAAGATAAATTATTTTCTGCTATGAAGTTGCTAATACTTTGGTTAAGAGAGATTTGCAAGTTTAAAAAAATCCCTGTCATAATAAATTTTTTTAAAAAAAAATTTTATGTTTATGGAATGGTATTTTCAGAGGTAACGATGCTCGGCAGAACTACACATAATGCTATACAGAGCTGTCAAGCATATACCGATGATCTGCAAATTATAAACATAACACAAATTTGACAGTATCATGAATAATTCAAAATACATCCTTTTCCAGTATAACGGATTATGATTCGAAACTACTGAATTCAAATGAATTATGTATTCTTCCAAAAATGAGGCATCACATAAAATGGAACATGACATTCGATAATTCGCAGTTTCTTGAAACAAATTCTAAAAGTGACAGCGAAAAGTAACAAATCGGGAGAAGCACTTTACCCTCTCTTTGTTTAACAGAGGCTCGCGACATGAATTGCAAATGTTCTGTCTTTGGTATGTCTGAACCGACGCATTGCCTGATTTATTTCTTTTATTCGAAGATTAAAGAAAATTACTGAGAATAATTCGCTTGATTCTTTTAGATTTCTCTGACGAAAATGCTAGCGAAATGGAAATTCTGGTAATTCACAAAAAATATTATTTTTTATTTGATTACTTTATGTTTATAGAGGATAATTTGCATTGAATATTTTTTTTTCAGTCAAATTTTGGGAACATCATTTTCTTTCCCTTTGAAACTTATTATTACACTTTTAATCGATAGAGAAATGGGAAAGCGATTATTTTGAAACTTCCAAACACAGAGCAGATTCAACATTGTCTTTCTTTTTGGTAGCACACATTATTTCTATCGTTTGTAAATATTAATATGCTTTCTTGACACTTTCCAACATTTCGAAATATAATGGAAACCAACCTGGAAATGCAAAAATAATCATTGGTCAGCTTTTCGAATCATAATCAGCTTTTCGAATCATAATCAGCTTTTCGAATCATAATCAGCTTTTCGAAGTCGTTGAAGACATATTGTCTATTCTAGGTTCTCTGAGTTATTAGAGACGTCACCTTTCCGCAACAACGGGAAAAGGACGTCTCCCAACCGGGGGTACCAGAATATACCCCATATTTTCGGTGAAAATGTGAGAGCAAAATTAATTTTGGATCTGTTTGAATCTTTCTGGCCCTAGAAACTTGGAAAATATTAACGCTCGTGAAGATGATTGTTTGGGAAATAAGGGGCATATTTCGAAATAAGGTCCCTACTTTTATATCTTACCCAATGTTTTCAAAAAGTGAATAAACGCCTTCGGTGACCTGCTGTTCGCCCGTAATATTAATGGCCTCTGCCTATGCTTGCAACCTGGCGAATGGGCGGCTGTAGAGGCAGAGGGACTTTGCCAAAGTTATATTTTTCGATATTCAGAGTGAGATTTTAAAACTGACAGTACTCGGAGCCTTCTGTAGCTCGATCGGTTGGGCGGTTTTAGAGGCTGAGGGACTTTTCCAAAGTTATATTTTGCGATGTACAGGGTGAGTTTTTTAAAACTGACAGTACTCGGAGCCTTATGTACCTCGATCTATCAACTGAAATGCCACCGAATTTGATAGGGTGACTAATGACGACATGGGGAAAACGATTCTGTGATGAAAAAAAATTAGTTCCGAAAGTCTCCGATAGGGGAAAATGTGGCGCTGTTGTAGTCTACACAACTGAGAATTAAACAAATGAATAACAAACAAGAAATATCAGCGCAAAAACACTTTAATACAGCAGATGAACTGCCCCAAAGGGTTACAGAGATGAAATCGCAGTGCACCGTAGTTCTTTATTCAATAAAATTACTTCCTCAGCGAGGGCATGCGATGACCATTCAATGTGACCACCCTTCTCGTGGACCACACATTGCACCCTGTAAACAACATTCTCCATGTCTATTCTCCCCCGATCTAACCCCATGAGACTTTTTCCTGTAGGGTTATTTGAAGTCTAAGGTCTATCTTGGTGGGGTCCCAATGTTGACGACCTTAAAGGACAACATATTACGGACTGTCCTGAGCATTCCTGGTGACATGTTACTTTCGGCCGATGAGAATGTTATGTGTAGGATACAATGTGTAGTCCACGAGAAGTGAGGTCACTTTGAAAGAGGTCTGGTGCTATGATGCAATGTAATTTCATCTCTGTAACCATTTTGGGCAGCTCATTTGCAATATTAAAGCGGTTTTGCACTGAAATTTCGTCTTTGTTATAAAATTGTCTAATTCTAAGTTGTGTAGACTACAACAGCGCCACATTTTCCCTATCGGAGCATTTCATAACTGATTTTTTTACCACGTAATATTTTTCTCCATGTCGTCTTTAGTCCCCCTACCAAATTTGGCGGCATTTCAGCCGATAGATCGAGCTACAGAAGGTTCTGAATACTGTCAGTTAAAAAATATCACTCTGTATCGAGAAAATAGAGGTTGCTAGGTGGCAGGCAACCACTGATGACATATCTAGGAGTCATAAGTTTTTATATGCAATAAAAATTGACGAACCAATGGTTGGGGCCGGCAGACTGTCTCATGGTTTTGCCAGTTTATTTTAAATATATGTAGAAAGAGAATGTTCTCCCCGAAACTTTCCCCCATACTTTCACATGAGAATATTACTTATAGAATGTAGTTAACACTTACTTCGCCTCTGTGTTACGGAATCCAACTTTCTCGAATGATATCAATATATATGCCCTTAAAAGTTCCCAAAATTGCCGTTTTCACTCAGTTTGTCAGTCTTGTGTTCAATTTTGGAGTTCTTATGCTATCACTTCGAAAATCATCGGTCGAAAAAAACGAATTTTTAAGATTCAAATTTAATATATATATATATATATATATATATATATATATATATATTTGTGTCTTTACTCGGATTTATTTTCAATTCGTTTTTTTCATATCCTTTCGAATTTGATATGAATGTTTGTTATTTATTTTATTGTTTTTCTGTTATGTTTTGCCTCTTTTATATATATATATATATTATATGAAATGTTTTCGTAATTGTAGTCGTTAAATGATTAAACAGGCCGAGTTGAATTCTAAATTTCATTTTTATTATCGGAGAGTGACGAAATGTACGTACATTTTAGTATAAGGTTTTAAGCCAAAAGAGAACAGAAGATCCCTGCTTTTTTCCAGGTAGGGATTTAACAGATAGACACGTGATCAAAGCGAAGGGAATAATAGCTATTTTTAGTATATTACGTAAGTGTTTTAGGGAAAGTGCATGACGGCAATAAGTCGCTGATTTCGCGATTTATGTGCGCGTGGAAACGATTAAAATATTATTTTAGTAATAAATATGCCAAAACGAAAGATTTAATATACCTTCAGAGCGGGAAAAGAACGAAACTGGAGTTTTAGAAAAGTGATTTTGGAATACATTAAGATTTTAAAATATATAATATTAGAATTTGAAATAAAATTAAGTGAGATAATTAAATATATATATTTAACAATGCCATTAGCTTGCGTGCTATTTTTTCACTGATTCCACAATTGAAAAGATTTTTGTTTTAGCCATCATAACTTGTATACAAATAAATGCAATTAATATTATTAATCAAAAGAATGGCAACGCGTACTTAAATAAATTCAGTAATTTATTGAATTTTAATTATTCTATATTTTTTATGAAATCTTAGATATATACTATTCTATAGATATAGAATTCTAATTATTCTATATCTATTTCTTGTTATTATATCTATGTGTCTTTTATAATATTAAGTAATTTATTAAAGAGTAATTTAATATTTATGCTTGGAGATGGTAATAGTTTCTTTATGTTTACATAGAAAAGAAAGCAAAAAAAGAAAAAAATTTTAGAGAACAAAACTCTATTGTTAATTTTCTTTTTATTTCGCCCATTTACTCGAAAATTATCATTTATAAAATGTCACCCACACACACACAAACACACTGAAAAGTATTGTTGTAAATTACGACTGCCATATTTTTTAAAAACTATTAAAATTCGAGAAAACATTGTACGGCAATTTAATTGATATCATTGGAAAGGTAATTTTTTGCACTTTCAGATGGTGTAAAAATAATTTTTGTTTTGTAAAATTGTCGAAAGTTATTAAGGAAAAAAGCTAAAATTTAGCTTAATTTTTAACTAACACACACACACCTCCGCATACATCGTTAACAATAAAAGTAAAAAAATAATGTTATGATTGTTGTAAATATTTTGTAATGACAAAAAGACGAAAGAAACTTGCAATTATCGCGTTTGAAAATTTTTCAGCTTGTTTTTCCCTTTCCAAAAACAATGAAAATTTCTACGATATTTAAATTGAAAAGAACTTGGTATTTCTGAAAGTTAACTCATTTGCAAATCTTCCCTGCAGCTCTCATGAAAAGAACCATAATTTATTTATTTATTTTTGTATTAATCTCCGTATTTATGTGGCGGAGAGTTATCTTCTGTTTTGCAAGTATCGTTTCCTGGGGGAGCGTTTCGGAAGCGCTCAATTTATGCGTGACCTTAAAACGAACCGCTTCCTGCAGAGCACCCGCACGCCGACTGACCTACATGCGCTTGCGATATGCAGGCCTCCTCTAGGAGCCCCTCATTTCCATTTTTATGACACAGCCACAAGTGGCAACGACGAACCCAAACTCGCAGCTAAGCTTTCTTCCTGGTGAATAATTAACATTTGCAGGAGTTAGCGCTTCGGTTTCAGAATTTAGAAATGCAGTAGACCAGCGATTCCCCAATCTATGTGCCGTGGATAGCGCATTAGCGAGCTTCGGAACGCTAGTCAAGAGTCGAAGCCAGTGGAGCTATAAGAGCCGTCATTTGTTTTTTGCTTCCTTAATAATATATTTTTAATCCTTTCATAGTAAGATTTACTAATTACTGACATATACGTGAGGCCGCGGTGGACTAGTGGCTCTGGCTTTGGAGAAGGAGGGTTTCACTGAAGATCCGTCTTGTATTGGGACTGTTAAATCATACGTAGGAGGTCAATCATCCTCCCTCTCGCGTGGTTCCCATAACCCACGTCCAAATCTCACTCCGGAGGGCTTCAGACCCGGTTCCACTGAAGATCCGTCGTGTATTGGGCATGTTGCACGTGAAATCATCCGTAGGAGGTCAATCATCCTCCCTCTGGTGTGGTGCCCATAACCCACGTCCAAATCTCACTCCGGAGGGTTTCAGACCCGGTTCCATTGAAGATCCGTCGTGTATTGGACCTGTTGCACGTTAAATCATCCGTAGGAGGTCAATCATCCTCCCTATGGTTTGGTGCCCATAATCCACGTCCAACTCACCCCCGGAGGGTAATCATCCGTAGGAGGTCAATCATCCTCCATCTGGTGTGGTGCCCATAATCCACGTCCAGATCTCCCCCCGTAGGGTTCCAGACCCTGTTCCATTGAAGATCCGTCGTGTATTGGGCGTGTTGCACATTAAATCATACGCAGGAGGCCAATCATCCTCCCTCTGGTGTAGTGCCCATAACCCACGTCCGCCGTTTCACTCATAGGATTTAGAGTCCACAGGGATGGACGGGGAAGCGCAGGTGTGATGCGTAAGTTTGGAGAGGGGGTGCCAGCTCAGGGGTCGTCCTCGTCAACTGACCGCGGTCGTCCAAAAATAGCCCTCGTGTTGTTTCAAAACGGGATATTAATGTAACTAACTGATATATACGTGCATATAATTTATATATAATGTATTATATGTATTTTTACTTGTATATTTAAGTGTTCCTCAAAATATTTGTTTACACATTAGGAGGTCCGCTCAACCAGAAAGGTTGAGAACCTCTGCAGTAGACTAAAGATGGGCATTCACGAGAAATCTAGGGTATTTGTCCCAAAGATCGTTTTTCTTAAATACCCATTCAAGTCGATAGATTAGGCAGGTCATTCACGGAGGCCCCAAAGTTTGTGCTGAGAACCCTTGTTTGAGGAGGCTCTAAGTCCCATGATGATCCCACACACTTTCCCCCTCTCCAACGCTCTCCACACACGCGCGTGTTAATGACTACGGAGTCTCCATCTAATCTCTCTAAATCGGTTTTGAAACAAGGTGTCTCATAAAACTGTTTTTCAACATTGTATCTCATACTTTCATGCGCGTTACTGATTTCTGCGTTGTTCAAAGCACTGCTCGGTCTCTTGCCGTGTCTTCAGTTTAGGTTTGTATTTTTCAGTGAAACGGTCTGTAATCTTGATGAAATCTGGAAAAGGAAGGGAAGGATTGTAAAATTATCAACAAAAATTTCAGCAATGATGATCAATAAAATAAAAAGCATTTTGATCAACATTTCTTTTTAATAGTATTATCAAGATGGGAAAATTTATTTATAAAAGTTTTTTTTCTTATTGAAGGAGAAGTTTGCAAACAATAGAAAAAAAATTGTCTTCTTTAATGTAGTGCGATGGATTAAAATTTAAAAGCTACACTTAACTAACTATAAAACTATATATCTGAGTTTTCTACTTAATAGTACAGAAGTAATACTAAATAGAATTGAAATGGCGCTAAATGGAATTAAAATACAGTAGACTCCCTCTTAACCGGCTTAAATGGGACCGAGGGCAAGCCGGTTAATCGAAAATCCGGTTAAACCGGAGAAGTGAAATAAATTAAAGTTCGGATCAGTGGCGAATCCGGGCGGGGGGGTTATCGGGCTGCAGCCCCCCCAGAGCTAAACCAAAATTCTTGATTTTATTTAAAATCACTATAACTGTTTGTTCTTAATTTTCATTAAAAAAATAATAAAAAAATCGTGACAACATTGCTTTCTGGCTTGACGGACTCGACAATTTTCCTACTTTTCTAGTCATTCCACTTGTACTTGTAGCTAGTTATTTCATTGTATTTTTTATTAAATTATCGAAAGTATTGTAGTGTTCTTTATGACTCTTATTGTCAGATGATTAAAGTCTGTAAAGTTAAAGTGTTTTGGTTTACATAAGCTATGAGGTTTGACATTCGTCACTACGATACAAAATTTTTATGGCCTCAGCCGCCCCCCCCCCGGCCGAATCCTGGATTCGCCACTGGTTCGGATGCATCTGTCTTATAAATAAATACACAATTAAAATAATGCGTCATTTTATTCAATGTATTAAAGTATTATAAGTTCAACAAATTACCACAATTGTTTTGTAGGGGACACCTGTGCCCTTCTATTGTCAAGGTCAAAAAGTGCCTGTTAGTTGCTGAGCTACATACCCCTCCCCACCCCAACTGTCATATTGACATTCCGGACCACCCCATGTCTGAAATACGTGCGATTCCGATACTAAATAACGAAACAGGTGTTTTTTTTTATTTTTAGCTTTATTTACATTTTAAAGAAAAAAATATGGGCGGTTAACGCGAAGATCCGGTTAAACGAAGTGCGGTTAAGAGGGAGTCTATTGTAGATTTAAATAGAACTACAGTAATAAATAATACGGTGAAAGAAAACTACGACTAAAAATACTTACGATGAAAGACCCTTTTTCTAATTATTTAAAATCCAGGACATCCATCTGTTGATTCTGATAATTTCACTTTTTTGCACCCTGCGCATTTCTGCCACTTTAAAAGACAGCGTGATTTAATTCATCCGGTATGCATTCCACAGAACGACTTTTTTCATCCCGTCATGATTCGGAGCGCCACACGATCGAAGGGGATGTCGACTCACCTCCGTCCCCGAGTTCCTTCCCAACTGAGCAGACGATCCCCAATTTTATTCGATTCTTTAATGCCGCATGTGTTCGGAATTTCAGACGCTGCTTTCACCAGATAAATTTGAATTACAAGTCGGCTGGTCGGGAACTTTCCACTCTGGTTAAAAGCGTGCTCACATCAGTCCGCAGACGATTTCGAGATTCAATACTCCAGGACTTCAGACGATTTTGATATTCCAAGACATAGGAGTAAACACATTTTCATTAAATGAACAGTAAACCGATCCGTAATTTTAAAGGCAGTTTTGAAATGTGAGTCGCTTTTACTTTGTTGTTGATGATGTATACGTATAATGACGTAATGCAATTGCTAAAAATTATTCCACTTTGAGATTTTGATGAATTTCGACTTTTTGAAATCCCTAAATCTGAAAGGAAAAAATTTAGAAGCATGTCTGTTCATGTGCAAACAACGATATCTCAAAAACGCAATGAGCGGTATAAGTGAAAATTTAAACGTCAAAAATCCGATTTTGAAAGTGTTGTTGCACAATTTTTAAATGGTTTCTATAGGGCCATTGTTCACAAAAAAAGTGCGAAAAAGCATTTTGAATGCAATTTCCGATTGCCCAAGCCAATCTGTTTCCAAGTTTAATTTTCGCCACTTTTTGCTGATTGGACGAGATTTTTGGTTTGTTCACATGCCTGTAATACGTATTTCCGGTGTAATGCTAAGTCAATGGATCTTCAAAGCGGAAGTCCAACATGCAAGCTGATAAAGTCAAGGTTGTTAACGTTAGTAAACAAATCAGAAAACTCGTCCATAACGTCTATAAAGAAACCATTTGAAATTGTAGAACAACTCTGCGAATTCTGATAGATAAAAAAGTATATAAAACAGAAAACAAGCCAGATAGAAAAGTATAGTAAAGTATACTTCTAGGCATTCTTCTGCGAATCTTCTTCCCCAAAATGTTCAATTTTTCTAAACGTAACCCAGATATTGATCTGAATTTTTTGTAAGATATTTCCTCCTGTAGACCGCATACTTTAATGAAGTTGCAGAAATTTCTCTCAAATTAAATGTTTTTTTTTTTAATTTACCTTTTTTCCTGTACTCCTGCCCTAATTAAGATATCTTACATTCGATGGATCATTTTATTGGATTTTTTATTACTTATAACTTTTTCTTTTGAACCTTTCCTCTCAGGTTAATGTCCTTTTATTTAATCATGAAAAATTGATCTTTCAAATACTCCTCTCTTCCTTTCTTAGTCGATCCGACGTCTAGTAGCGTGATATGTTTGCATGTTTTGTATGGCCAATCCAACAAAATAATCAAAGTGCTTTTATCTGTTTTCACCCTATTTTTGATACTTGTGATGACAATTCGTCGGGACTAGTATTACATATTTTGTGAATCAGATTCTTGCATGGGATATTTTTTTAATTTAAGAAAGAAACTTACCGTAGTGGTCTCTATATCATATTTGATAAATTTTCTTTTCATTTCCTACTGTACCAAAGAAGCTAGTAAAACATATATTTTATGAAATTGAAATCCTTTGCATTTTAATTTACTTAAGTGATCCGAAAGAGTTTTTCATATTTATCTTAAAGCAGATATCACTGATATAACTGAAATCTATCTTAGAAAATGTGATTAATGAATACATTTGACTTCAGCAAAATATATGAATAGAATACGTGTGTGATGTTTGAAAGAATCTTGTCGCAATGGTCTCTATGTCATATAATATAAATTTTCTTTTCATTTCCTACTGTACCAAAGAAG
The DNA here is from genome assembly GCA_013235015.1 of Araneus ventricosus. Taxonomy (NCBI): domain Eukaryota; kingdom Metazoa; phylum Arthropoda; class Arachnida; order Araneae; family Araneidae; genus Araneus; species Araneus ventricosus. The sequence continues at coordinate 4,461 of BGPR01014180.1, read as the reverse complement.
CTAGTAAAACATATATTTTATGAAATTGAAAT
>BGPR01014179.1:24384-39860 GCA_013235015.1 Araneus ventricosus | reverse complement strand
CTGTGCTTCGTTCAGTTACGTATTGCTGAAGTTCATTTTCATTATGTCTCTTATATGGGTGCATCACATATTAGTAAAATTACTCAATCACAGGGATTTCTTTCCACATTACTTTGCTTGTAACGAAGAAGCAAGTTGGTTTTTCCCCTTTTTGTTCTTATTTCACATAAATCTTAAATTTTTTTCTGTTCAAATTATCATGTAATCTCAGTCTATGACTGTTTTCCTTTCATTCATTTTTTTAGGGAGTAATATTGCTTGAAAACAGGCATATTCATTTGCAGAATTTCCATGACGATATGATAATTTTTTGACTCTATCTAAGAGTACAAATATTTTATTCAATATAGAATGATACAAAACAACTACACCTTCTAGACATTCATTTCATTTTCGTATGCCTCTTATATGGGTGCATCACCTATTTTATTAGCAAGGTACTCAATCACAGGGATTTCTTGCCACATTACTTTGTAACGAAGAAGCAAGTTTGTGGTTTTCCCCCCTTTTTATTCTTATTTCACATAAATCTTAAATTTTTCTGTTCAAATTAACTGTGTAAACTCTCTAGGATGTTGTTTTTCGCTAGTGCAATGAAGGTGCAGTCTCGCACAATATTCCAAATAGATACTACCTAACAAGTACCTTATAATATTAAATATATACTACCTAACAATTTAACAGTTTTTAAATCATCAAAATCCACTGCACCAGATTTATCTAACAATAACATTTGAAGGTAGTATCTATCAGTATCCCATAATATTACAGTTTTAAACACTAAGAAACACATACAGACAAAGGTAGTAAAATCTTTATTTAGTATCTATAGACGTTAAAAACAAAAATTAAATTTAATAGATAATGTGAAAATCTAAGCTAAAATTGTATGTATCATAGGAATAATTATTATTCTCAGTGCGAAACAAAATTTACATGCTAGAATAATTACTACTCTCTGTATATTAAAATATGCATAAATATGATTAATCATTCTCTCTGCGGAATAAAACATGCAAAGTAAACTTCAAAAACATACATTACCTTCCAACAGCCGCAGTATAACGTTAAAATATTAGCTAAAATCTTTTCACATTATAATTTTAAACACAATGACACACATACACATAAATCTTTATAAAAAGTGAAAAATTCTAGCACTCACTAATTATTACAATGGATGGTGGATTACCAATATTCCAAGACATTCAGTTTTGCCAATAAAATGATGAAAGTCTCAAGGGATTATTTTCATGGCGTTATATAGAAATATTAAATAAAAGCATTTTAGACAGACTAGACTCAACTTTAAATATTTATTCTAGTTCTCTATTTTTGTATCATGTCCTTTCATAACGTGGTTTTTTTCTCGTCCAGCTTGGAACTAGTCTGTGATTTCTAATTTTAAGATTTGAAGCAATTTTTGTCGAGTGAATTCGGATTCCTTAGAGATGAAATATATACTCCCACGCAGACATTATTTCTTCATTCTTTGAATAGCAGTTCCAGTCTAACAATAAGGCTCAATAATTTGAATGTTTATCCAACGAATGGTTAATGGATTTACGTGAATGATTTCAGCAAAAAAATGTAAAATAGGAGGAAGGTTATATATTTGAATTGTCTTCCATTATCTGAAAGAGAAGCAATTTTGTGTATTTTAAGATATTGCAATTTTAATGTTTTTCTTAAGGCGTTTGCTCTTGTTGAATATATATAAAAAAATATTTTTCGATAGATAATTGCAGATTATTGAGTTAAAAAAGAGCTGCTTCGATGTTTTCGGAGCCGAGAAATTTGTTAACTTTTTCCTTATGTGAATTTATAGTTTCCGGTTTTCTAACAGGAAGTTTTATAGGTTTTCCTTCACTTTCGACATTTAAACATGACTGCACCTTCAATATTTGGCATTAGATGCGATATTTTGGACATTTTGAGATGCAAACTCCAAATTTTGAGGAAGTACAAAATTTGGTAAACTAACTTATATTTGATAAGTAGATTGGTTTCGTTTAGTTATATTAACGTCCCGTTTTGAAGCAACACGAGAGCTATTTTGAGACGGACCTCGTAATTTTGAACCACGGTCAGATGACGAGGACGACACCTGAGCTGGCACCCCCTCTCCAAGCTTCCACACCACACCAACGGGAGGACGTTTGCCCACTACGTATGATTTAGCGTTCAACAGGCCCCATATACGGCGGATCTTCAGTGGAATCGGGTTTCGAACCTGGAGCCCTCCGGCGAGACCTTACCACTAGGCCACCGCGGCCCCAATAAGTAGATTGGATTAGGAGTTTAAAAAAATGACAAAGAATTTGAATTTCAAATATGTTTACACAAAAGAAAGTTTATACGGTCAATTCTGAATGCCCATGATATATCCAGGAAAATAAATAAATGCCTTTGGCAGTAATGGAGAAAAAGTCTGCTCACAATTTTATGACAAGTTCTTTTTCATATTCGTATAAAGTACCTATTTTTATCCAAAGTCGTAAAATTTCGATTTTTTTACCCGTTTCCTTTTATTATACATCTAGGGGGAAAAGTAATGTTCTTGTATGTAACAGTATGAAATAGAATTCGAAATACGCGTTTATAAAAATGCTCAAGCTGTCAACTTCTTCTCCATTTGAAGTAAATTATTCTGTTATTTTCTTGGATAATCGCTAGACTGTTTTACAGAACATGTATATATATATATTAGCTTTTTAACGCATTCCAGTGGATGTTTGGAATATATCTTTTCAGGTTTTAAACACTGAAAAAATCGAAACGGAATAAATATTTTTCACGAAAATGAGGCTCAGAAATAGCGCGAATAATTGATATAGAACTCTGTTTAGGTCGCAAGTAGGTCTAGACACAGTTGAATTGGCCAATGTGAACAATTACTTTGGCCTCCACGATTACCAAATCTGGCCTATTTTCAATTTCAACGTGGTTTTTTAAATCACCCTGACAGGGAGCAAGATCTCGTCTCTCCACTCTCTTACATCAAGTAATTGGTCGAAAAAACATGGAATTTTTGAAAATGTATGGAATTTTCAAGAATTTTTTTGGAATTACCATAAATCCAAAATGCGCAAAAATTATGCAGGGTATTACAAAAAAGTTGACAAACTTTAAGGGTAGCTCAGGCATACAGAAACAGATAATTCTTGCAGTAGAACATGGGCTCGGAAGTGCAAAGTGGATTCGCTGCGGGAGGCTATTTGCCATTGAATTCAGTAAAAGAAAAACACATATTGAGTGGAATTTAAATTTACATTATCACAACCACCCAGTTGCATGAATAATAACATTAACCCTTAAGTGCATGATTTTTATTGTGTTTCTAAGGTAACGTTCTGATTTACTATGCTATTTCTCGCCAAATTAAGTAAAAACAAGCACTAAAACCATCTATTGGAGGAAAAGGTGCAATTATCCTTCTGGAAACATAATGTAGAAGAAAAAACATAGATTAGTTAATGGAAATTTCACAAAATGCCACCTGAACACAATTTTTTGCATGTTGCAGATATGCTACACGATACATTTAAGGGATAAATGTCGTATGCGGCATGACAGATAAGATAATGGCCAATAAGACGCAGTACCAACAACAAACCTTTGGAATACTTGAGGAATGTTGGAGGAGAATAAGTAAGTGTTCAAAAGACTTGCCGTCTGAGGCGATACACGCTTTTCATGTTTTTATTCATGTACCTGGGTTGTTGTACTACTGTACATTTGTATTCCACTCAACCTCTGTTGTAAATTTCATCTTTTTTTCTTTTTCTTTAACTTCATTCAATGACGAAGAGCCTGTTAGGTAAAATGAGTGGGGTAGAGGCGCAGGTGGAAGAAATAAGACCAGGGATTATTAAACACACATTTATTAACAAAGACACAGGACAAAAAACAGGACAGTAATAAGAGCACATTACAGTTCGGCTACGGAACTTCGCGATCTGCCGAGAGGTTAGACTCGCAGCCGCCCGCTAAACGTACTTGGAGTCACGTGAGCGTTGGATGCATCCGGGTATCAACACAGCCCCCTTTTGCGAATCCCCTTTGTATTTCCGAGCCAGGTTTTATTGCGATATGACTTGCTTCTGTATTTCTGACCTACCCTTAAAGTTTGGCCACGATTTTTTAAACGTCTTGCAAATGCATATGAAAACCCTTAAAATATTATAAAATCACTTTATAAGATATTAATGTAGCAAAAGCATTTTTAGCGGCATCCAAAGGGGCGATTCATCACTAAGGAAAATAATTATAATTTTTTGGTGCATCTTTATTGTGTCATAAAATAGTTCTTTAGGGCAGTGGTTCAAATCCTATGGGCCACGACCCACTTGTGTTAGTGGGCCGCTGAGCGCTATTCAAGAGTCGAAGTCAGGGGAGCTTTAAGTGTCTTCACTCGGTTTTATTCTGCTTTACAAAACAGAATATTTTTAATCCTTTTACAGTAAGCTTTACTAATTACTGACATGTGCATATTAAATATATATAAATATACGGGTTTGTATTTTTTACTTGTACAGTGTGTTGTCAATATAATGTGGAGACTTTAACCCATTAACGTCCATATCTTATGAAATTCAGAAATGTAAAAAATAAGATTGTTAAGTCAAATGACAACTGAGAATTTAAAAATATCAGTTAGCGCATTATGTTTTTTATGATATGAAGTCTTATCATATTGTTAAGTTATTATAATTATTATAAATATATTCATATTATTATTATATTAATATAAGTTAGAATAATATATTTTTATATATATTAATAATAATATATATATTGTTATTATATATTAAGTAATTATTATATACTATGATATGGTTAATATTATTAATTTGTATCATACTGTTACAAATTATATTCAAAATCCATCTTTGTTCTAACAAGTTGACGTCCCATTGTTATCTCTACTAATAATAGAGGAGAATGTGTGTGTGTCCGTGTGTTGGTCCTCTACAGGGCAGACCGGTAGGCATATAAACATTCCCTACTCCAGTTGAGTCCGATAGCAACCTACGACGAATCTGATTGGACGAGCGAATGCGAGGCCCCCTCCCACTAGCGGAATAGGCGATGTTTAGCCAACTCGCGCAATGCGATACAGGAACAAATTTCAGAATGTTATTTCCTAAAATAGTAAGTTCTTCTACAAGATACTGCCTTGCTTAATTTTTGAGAAGGATTAATTCTTTTCCGTGATTTAATTACCTTGTATTTGTTTTAAATTCTTTCTTTTCGACATATTGCAACTCCCATATAAGCATCGTCTTAAAAAAAAAATCCCTTTTCGGCGAGCTTGAAGGCAAAGGCAGATTCCTCTACGCTAATGTTACAAAAGTATTGAAATATTACATATTGATCAATGCAGACATTGCCAATGACTTCATTGTTTCTACACATTGCAATATTTATGCTGTGATTCTGTTTCCATGACATTTAATTTTTTACTATATAAAGGTTTTATGATTCCATTTTTCATTCCAAAAGACTATGCTAGATGTATCGGTCAGTACATTGGTCTTTTTTTTATATCTCAACACATAATCATTCAACAGGTAGGAGTCATAAAGAAATAAACATCTCAGCAGTGCAAATATCTCCTAGATAACATTAAGCCAGCCTGTCTGAAACAGTAACAAGAAATTGACTCTTGACACGAATGAAGAAAGACTCTAGATTTAAAAATTAATTTATTTAATCTAGATTATAATATAATTGTGCGAACATTACTTTGTCATATGGTAAAATCACATGACATGGAAACACTTAAATACTACTAGAATGGGCTCATTTAGAGCAGCCCCTGGTTATAGAGATAATAGTGACTAAATTCTTAACATATAAGAGAATAAAAATTATTAAACATTGTGAGTGACAAATTTAATATGTGTGTTTAAAGCATAGGATATGAATGCATCCAATTTGAACAGTAATTTAAATCTCCATCGACGGTTAAAACCAAATACTCAGGCAGAAAATCCCAAAACAATTTTAAAGTTAAGGATATATTTTTCAATATCAAAAAGGATAAAGGAAACTCTTATTTAAATATCTATCGTTTTTGGCTATTATATATTGAATTATCCTGGTCCCGCCATGTTTAGTTAAATATCAAATTAAAGTAATCTGTAGAATTAACTAATTATCAAATTAACTATTAAAATTAACTGTTTTATTAATTAAAATTAACAATTTACTTAATTAAAATTAAATAATTGTGACAAAATCTCCACTAAAACCTTTTTATGGTTCATGCTATTTGCCAGCAATCTTAATCTTAGAATTATATAATAATTATCTTAATTTAAATAAAAGTTATTGTGGCTATGTGTGTATGTTCCACATCTCCTCCTAAACCACTGGACTGATTTCAACAAAACCGAAGATGTTTTATAATTAACGTAATTTCCTAAAGGATTTTTGTTTACTGATTCTCTGTTCTACAATAAGAACGCAAAATTTTGAGCTAAAAGAGTTATAATTTATTTTAGTTTAGTTACATTAATGTCCCGTTTTGAAACAACATGAGGGTTCTTTTGGGACAGACCTCGCAATTGTGAACCACAGTTGGATGACGAGGACGACACCTGAGCTGGCATCCCCTCTCCAAGCTTTCGCTCCACACCAACGGGGGGGGACATTGCCCCGTCACGTATGATTTAGAGTGCAACAGGCCCAATACACGGCGGATCCTGGTTTCGAGCCTGGAGTCCTATATTAGAGACCTAACCACTAGGTCACCGCGACTCTGATAATATGTTTTATGCATCCAGTTATGTTATAAGAAAGAACAGTAAACTTTAAAAAATAGAAGAACCATAAGAAATTTTCATAATTCCTTACTTCTCGTAGTTAAACCTTAACTGTAATTACCGCATTTTTTTTAATTCAAAAATTTTGTTAAAAGCACGTTTTAATATCATGCATTTAACATCGTGCATATTATTTGTAACAATATGCAAAAATTAAGATGTATCTTCTTACCATGGTTATGGAAGAAAAACCGAAGATAAAATATTTGGAGCAATTATTGTTTTCAAATACACTTAAATAAAATATTTCTAAAAGTATTTTTTTAAAAAAATAAAATATTTGTATTAAAGTAAAAAAAAATATTCGCATAATAAAATTTATAAAAAATTACTTTTTTTAAACTTTAAAATGATGGAAAAATCATTTTTGTGTTAAAACATTTTCGGAAGTTACAGGGGAAAAAACGTCAAAGTTTTGGTTAACTTTTAATAATGCTTCTTCCTTTTTTTAATAACGCTTTTTTGTAATTAAAATCTGAATAAAACCCCTTGCTTCGAGGTGCACATTTCCATCCTCCTAATTATGTGTGAGCCAAACTTGGTAGTTCTAGGATCAATATTCTACCCTGTACAGTGCCAACACACACAGATTCTTATTTATTAGTAGTAGAGATAAACTTTTTAACGAAAGGTGGTTTTGGGTTCTAGGGGTCCTGATCGGTGAAGATCTGTAGAAATTTTCTGGAAGTCCTATAAGGAATCTATCTAAAATTATGATTGCAGCCCTAAAACCTTCTAAACTAAGGGTGTCTATTTTTCAAAAATCTTCTACAAAATTATTTTCAAAAATGTTAAGGATGGGCAAAAATTCTGGGATTATTCTTCAGAGAATTGAAAATAATTTACTGAATAGAAAAATGATCATTTTATGGAGGGAATGCTTCAGAGGGATCACCACCCATTTGAAGCTCTTGATTTTGTTTATTTACAGAAAAATATTTTTATTCATGATCTTTCTAACAATATTGAAAATTCATGTTACTCTTAACGTTTTGAAAAGTTTACAATTTGTTTATATTCTCTGTAAACATAAGAGCATAAAATCATAATTAGTGTTTTATTTGCTTGCATTTTGTGAGAAATTCAAGAGAATAGAGCCATATTATTGAAAATAAAAAATAAAATGAATTTATCATAGAATAGTCTTACTTTTGAGTAAAAATAATGTAAAGGTAATATTGGAAAATGTTCAACATGAGATTTGCCATTGTTACAGATTTAAGTTGTAATAAAATGACAGAAAACAATATTTTTAATATAAATATATTTTGAGATAAAAGAAAGAACAAACTATGAAAAAATATAATTTACATAAAAGTATAATAAATTCACGATACACACATGAAAAGCCATCTATTATTCAATTAAACAAGAAAAAAGAAAAACAAGACTTTTACTCAATACTAGCTTTAGTCTGTGGGACGAACATCAATATCGTTCAATTGCCATGTTTTAAGACTACATAATTTTTTTTATTAAACTATTCTAATTACTTAATTTCATCTGAAATCTCAATGTTCCCACACTTAAATGTACACATTATTTAAAAAATAAGAATTATACTAGGGGGCTCTGTCCCCTGCTCTCTAAAGCTCGCCAACCCCCACTTTGCTCGCTATAATGAAGACACTGTGTCCTGGAAGCTATTCTAAAATCTTCATATATATATATATATGAATCCGCTTTATTTTGCTTCTGATGCTTTAACTTAAATCAGCACAGAATAAAATTTTTTAGCCTCAAAAAAGATACTTTTCTTTAAATAAAACTTACAAAGTAAAGCTGGTTTCCTTTTAATGCTTTCACTTTAATCAAGAAGGAATAAAATTTTTTGGCCCTAAAAAGGGCCGTTTTTTATATAGTGAAAGCATCAGGAACCTCCCCCATAAACACAATTAAATATTTCACATTTTGTAGCTATCACAGAAACAGATTCAAAAGATTGTGCTGTATGAAAAAATAAATTGTACGAAAGCAGGTATATACATATTCAATACATTCATATATAAAATAATATACAACATTGAAGATTGTGCTCTACAAAAAAAAAATGTATGAAAGCAGGTATATACATATTCAATCCATTCATCCGCTCGTCAACCCCCAAGAATCACATTGTGATTCTTTTGGGATCACTACGTGATCCCAGCTCGCTTCGCTCGCTCACTATACAGTTATGAGTGTCTGCTAGTAATAGGAAATTACAAATACATTAATTATTAAAAGTAAATTTAAATTATTTGAATAGTAGGAAGTTCTAACTAAATTCTTTTTTAAAAACTAAACTTTTAATTACTGAAAACTAAATAATCAAATTATATATTTAAAATATTACTTTTTAATCACAATCAATTTCTGATGGCAGATTCAGAAGCATAAACATGAAAAAAACATATGAAACAGTACTCAGTATCCAAATTACAAACAAGTTGTTTACCAGCATAAGTGAAAGTTTTCAGATCATAAACAAAAAAATACAAAGCACAAGTTAATGGCCAGAGCCATGCAATTTAGCATTAGGCTGCGGTAGATTAATGTTTGAACTTAAACTATGCTTCCTCTTCTTGGAGGAAGCGACACCTGTAGGAGGCCTTCCAGCTGGAACCCTCTTACACCCCTTGGTTATTCTGGGGCCTCGACGTGCAATAGAGGTTGGTTGCACCTTTATTGTCGAGCCACTTCTATTCCTAATATGAATACAGCTCCCCGCTGTATGTAGGAACTTTTCCCACTGCCCAACAGAGGAAATTTTGTTCAGCCGTTGTGCAATTTTGTTAAGCCCACTTTTAGATGACCCAAATTTCTTATCACAGGCTTTTAAACATTCTATGACATAAGATATTAGGTCTTCTTTCCTTTGCTGTGTTGTGGAAGGAGAGGGCATTCAAAATGGAATGTCAAAAACATCTCCATTTTGAATGTTTACCTCACATTTATGTTAGAAAATTTCAACTTGAGGAACCAGACTCGAGTGATGAGGAATATTCTTTTATATGCATAGATTGCTCTAATTTTAAAAATGATTCTGATGAATTTGATTAATGTTGCAATTAAAAATTATAAAAATACATATTTGTGGATATTGTTAGTGAGTACAATAATGCAAACTCTTGATTTGTAAGATTTGAAAAAAAAATCTATGCTTTTGCAATACAAGTTTATTCCTCTCCCCATTTTTTGTTTCATATTTTATCAAAAAAAAATTATGCGAGTATATATAGTTTGTATTTTATCAACGAAATTAAATTATTGTTTTCTGCATTCCTGTTTCTTTTTTAAAAAACTGAAATCTGCAGCTAAAATCAGCTTAGGTAAACTTTATTACATATCTTTATAAATTCCTCAAAAAAATCATATTCAAAATAGCAGAAAATAGTGTACTAAAATATATATTGCATAAAAATTATTTATTTTTACTTAAAATTCATTAAAATGTCTGTTAAAAGTATAATATTAGTGTGGCCAAAACTGGTGCATACAGGTGGCCATAACTGGTGCAAATGGGGTTAATTTATTTAAAAATTCATAACTCAAAATCTAAAATTTTCTTCAGAAAAATTTTATAACTAGCAGAAAGCCAATAAAATTTGCTAAAGGATAGTATGATTTGATATGCTTTAAACAGTCACCCACTGTGAAATTTCCATTTCAAATTTTCTCTTAAGGTGGCCAAAACTGGAGCATCTGTCCTATAATAAATATTGTGAGTAAATTCCAAATTTTAAATTATTTTGTGTTTAAAATTTATTAGTGATATTACACAAATAATCAGAAGTATTATATTTTTGTAAATGATTGACGAGTTTTGGAAAATTCACTCACTGCATAGAATTTTAACTATAGTATGAGACAATTTTTAAGATAATTCACATTCCATTCAACCTAATCATATACAGTTCAATCTTAACTAACCTTAGCATATTCATCCCTTTTCCTTATAATCTTGGTATCCAACTTGACTTTAATGGTGATAGTAGCTGGGCAATTTCAGTTCTTTGAGATTCCTCTCTTGTTCTGGCTACTAGGAACTTTATTGAAAGAACTGTGGTGACATACGTACTTGTGACTGAAATATAATGATTTTAATATTATAAATAACAGCTGATACATCAATTAAATATAAAGATTTGAAATAATTATTTCTACTTACGAGCACACGAATCGTACACCAGATGGATTGGAATGTCGAAGATTCCATTTCGTGTTGGTATTTCTACCATATTCGGCTATCCAAGCTTTGACGTCGGATATATTCTTCAAATTAGATCGAAGGATAGTATTTTCCGAATCTGTTTGTATAACTTCATTTTCGAAAGAAGAAGGAAGTTCTGAATTTTGAAGAGCCATATTAGTCAACGCAGAGAACAAGTAGTCGAAAACACACACAACGAAATGAAAGAAACGGCCGGCAATAAAACGATAAAGTTTCGGTTTTCAAAGACTCGCGCATTCGGTCGTCCAATCAGATTCGTCGTAGGTTGCTATCGGACTCAACTGGAGTAGGGAATGTTTATATGCGACCGGTAGACCTAGAGCTAAGAGATCTGGCAAAAACATACATTGAAGGGGGGGAATGTGTGTGTGTCCGTGTGCTGGTCCTCTACAGGGCAGACCGCTAGACCTAGAGCTACGAGAGCTGGCAAAAACATACATTGAAGGGAGGGAATGTGCACCTCGGAGCCCTCACACTGGTTTTTTAAAATTTTAATACAAATTTTAACTAATTAAAAATGAAGCTATATTTTGACTGTTTTGCTTAATAACTTCCGAAAATATTGCATCACAAAAACTATATTTACACCATCTGAAAATTAAAAAATATATTTTTCAATGATATCTATAAAATTGTCGTACGACTTTTTTTTCCAATTTTAACAAATTTTAAAAAATGTGTTTTACAACAACACTTTTCACTGTTCCAACGCATTCCAAACCGTTTTCATTGCTTAAATAAATATTTAATTGCGTGTTTCTCTTCCATTGTTGAAAGCTTAGAAAATATCCTACTAGATTTTGCTTTCTTCTTTTATTTGATCAATTTTTCTGTGAAATCTGTAATGGAAGACCTCAAGATAGTAAAAGAAATAATCCTGTAACCTGAAATATTATCTTTGCTATGTTTTAATTCTTTTTATCAGCTGTATTAAGGTATCCGACTGGTTTAAAATCGTCGTTTTTGATGAAATTTTAAAAAACAAATTATGACTTAATTTTGTAGCCTGTTTAACCAGCTTTCTAAAACTGTCTCACTCTTTATTCTACGTGAATTACGAATGGAGTTACAGCTGTTTTATTACCGAACTGTAAGCATTATTTTATGTTGCATAAAAACTTTAAATGTGTTTTCTGAGAAATGATATTTTTGAGGAAAACTGTCGACCGTAACAATGATTTCTCTAAACGGTATTCAAGTGTTGATATGAAATTTTCTGTAATATGCTTGATGTTTTCCTCTAAAAACTAAGGTCAATCTTAAAATCAAGTATTATTTTTAAGTGCTTAAATATAAAAGAAAAGCATTTTTTATGAAAAATTACCAGTTTAGTAATTATGTTCAGCTATATCTCAAAACTATTTTGAAGTACAAGAAAAATTTTAGAGTATAACACAGATAACTGTCATAAAAATGCACTCCTACAAGGATTTATGTATATTTCGAATGTGATTTTGTCTATGGCTGTTAGCGTAAGGCAAATATATTAGTCATTTTTCTTCAAATTTCTCAGTTTTTTTAAAAAATATTATTTTGAAAGCCTAATTTTACAATAGTTTCAAATCATATGCAGTTGAAAAATAACATTAAAAAATATATATAAGTTATTTTTAAAAAAATGTCTCCGATCACAGTCGGATACCTTAAGCCAATTAGCATGACGCTGGACGTAAAATGTGCCGCGCCAATTTAATTTTGAAATAAAATGAGTATTTTAGGTTAATGTAGACAAGGAACTGTACAAGTGCAAGGCTTCGAAAGGAAAGTGGGTTAAATGCCTATAGCAATTTGAAGTCTAAAACTACTTTATTAAGGGAACCATGATTATAAAATTATGCATAAGAGATTCAGTTGAAATTTTATTTCCGTCGATCAAGCTGGTCGCCGAAGGCGGCTAGTGTTAAATAAAGGTATACGCATGCCAAACAATAACATTGTGAAATTACAAAATAAATACAAGTAAATTATTGATATTTAATTAAAATTATTTATATAAATGAAACGAAAAATGTCTTAATTATAAGCAGTAATATCAATATGGAGCTAATTAAAATTACATGATAAAAATTACTGTTTTAGATATTTGAATGTTGCCTTAAGAATTAAATTCGTCATTATGTTAAAGATATTTCGTCACTCGTATATATTTCAAACACATATTTTTATATCAATTGTAAAAAGGAAGTAAATTGCCTTTCACAAGTTGTTATAAATTCGGTTTTAATTAATTTGACTTGTACGCTGCTTGAATTGCAATCGTTTAAAATTCAGTCACTTAATTAATACGAACTAAGTAGTTTTTCACCTAAATGAAACATAAAAAAATAATCTTGTGTCTGTAAACATAGCTCATGTGTAGTTAAATTCTAAATTAAATATTATTTTCTTCAATTATCAACAAAATCCATCTCATAGGTACATGAAACACTATTTTTCTGAAAGAATCATATTTTGCGTTAAACGATCTCATAAAAATTGGCAGATCTTATAACATTCGACCGGAAAGCTGCGAAAAATGCTCATAAAAGTTGCAATTCGATCAACAACAAACAGCCCAATCATGGTGAAAACAATAAAACGGTTTCATAAAGAAATCGGAACTTAAAGTCCAACTTTTTAAAAAAAGTTTAAAAAATCACTGATTCGTAAATCTAAATTTAATATTTATTTACACCAATGCCCAAAACAGTTTTGTATTGTACATTTTTTTATTCCTTCTATCATTAATTCTTAATTATTATTATTTATCATTAATTCTTAATAATTTAAATTCCTTTTTTATAACGAGTCGGATGTTATGACTCATCTGTCTTCAGAGAATATTTTAGTTATAACTGAATATTTCCTGAATTCATCTACGAACTTCTATAACTCTAAATAAGCATCGTATTAAAATTTGTTTAAAAAAGTCAAAAGCACGTTTAGAGAATTCCTGTAATATGCACCATAAATACAGCTTGATCAGATATGAACAAAAAACATTCATGACTTGCTTGATTTTTACACACTTCCATTTAACTTGACTTCTTTCATGTTTGTAAGAATGGAATATTTAATCGATTTTTCACTCTCTTTCTGATGTGCCAGAAAATTTGACAAAAACAATCTGAAATTTTGCGTACTTGCGTATTAGGGATGACAATACACTACTTTAATATTTTCAAAACTTATCAGCATCAAAAATCATCAGTTAATTGATTAATTTAATCAAATTTTTATTCCATACGAGTGGTGGTATCCTGATAGTGTTTATGAGGAAAATTAATTGCAAGTTTCGAGAACATATCTAATAATGAATTTTAAATCTTTAATCCCCAGGAAACTTTTTTCTTCTAGCCTCTATAAAACCGGGTCTATTTGGGAGGAAGCGATATGAATTGGGCTCCCTCAACCTGGGTGGTCATTTACCCCACCACACCACCGCTATAACCTTCTCTTAAAGCGCACGGAAATGGGCTGTGGTTGGCAATGATAATTGGACCCCCTACCGCGCTTATATCCGAAGCGATCTCAGAACCTCATCTCCCCTCAGAAGAAGCCAACCGCCTCAGACCGGCCTTCGTCGCTGTTAAGGGGAATTTTTTAGACCGCCCGGTACCACATCGCTCGGTGTGACAGGGTTTAATTAAAGATTAATAAGTAAATAATTAAAATAAAAACTCTACGTTTTAGTTAACTATAGAAGTTTGTTCTTAGAAACTGTTTCTACTAAATTTAATGAACTTTATTATCAAACTCTGAACTGATTGTTTTAAAATTCAATGAGGGCCTTTTCTGTATATTTAAGTTTGTACGATCCTTTAGCACTACGTCTTTATTTTGAAAAGATTTTGTTTATTAGTTTATTTTTATTTTTTTCCTCAAATTCATTAAATTTTCTTAATTATTTTCATAAACAATACAACAATTATTTCAAAAACAATAAAATAATTTCCTGTAACCATATTAAATATTATTAACCCTCTCATATGGAGCGTGGCGCTCCTGGGCGTTCTGGAAATTTTCCCTTATCATCGACGAAAGCCGGTCTCAGGCGGTTGTCTTCTTTTGAGCGGAGATGAGGTTCTAAGATAGCTTAGGAGATAAGCGCGGTGGGCGGCCCAATTATCCTTGCTAACCACATCCCATTTCCTTGTGCCTTAAGGTAAGATTATAGCATGGGTTGGGGTTGTTGGGTAAATAACCACCCAGGTTGGGAGGGTCCAATTCATGTCGTATCCACCCAAAAAGTCCCTGTTTTAAAGGGGCTAGAAGAAAAAAGTCGCCTCGGTATTGAAGAGTTAAGGAAAAATGAGATGATGCAATTTAATTGCCATACTTTTTAGTTTTTTGTTAATCTTTCCTTTCTTTGCTATTCATCATGCGCTCTTAATGGAAAACAAGTTCTATGCTAAGTTCACAAAAAATTGACCGTAAATACGGTATTCAAAAGA
>BGPR01014179.1:0-24374 GCA_013235015.1 Araneus ventricosus | reverse complement strand
AGAAACTATGATAAATTCGACCACTGCCAACATTTGAATGAAGTAAAAAGTAACGAGCTTTAGCTTTATATAGAATAAGGCCGACTTTCCGAAGCCTGGCTTCATGCAATTATAATGAGACATAATAGAGTGCACTATTGGATAGAAAGTTACATATTTAATTAACACACTAGCATTGGAAAACGAGAATTCTCGATTTCAAATATAGGGACAAAATTAGCGATGGGAAAGGATACTGTCGTTCACAGAAATATCTGGTTTCATAAAATTTATGTTTAATACAAAGCTTCTCAGAGAAAAACATATAGTGTTTTTGTTAATCCCCATTTTGACTTTGCTATGCACAATTCTTCGAATCTACATTTGTTATTTACATGGATTCTTGAAAAGTTATCATCTATTGCTAAAATACATATTTCAGAAATCCATGAAAACTGTTTTACGAAGAAAATTCTGCAATGTTTCACATTGTTACCTGTCTTTTACTGAGAACACTTTGCGTGTGTTTTTTTGGATACGTATATCTTTTCTTTTTTGCTTCTTCGTTAATTTTACAGAAATTCAATTTTTTTAATTATTTGCATAATAAAAACCCAAGGAAATTGAAGGCTATCGCAATCTCCAAAATTTCTATTTCCCCCATTGTTGTAGAAAGATTAAAAGTTTTATCTTCCAATATACTCTACCTGAATCGGAAATTACTCAGTTTTCAGACAGAGATAAACGGCGCTTAGTTTCGATTCAACTATATGTGAATGGAAAATTTTAAATAACCTTTTCAAGTAATAAGCAAGAAAAATCCGTTTCAGTTCTCAGAAAATTCTCAGTTTTCCAAAACATTTAAAATCTCCGCTACTTGAAACTATAACTTAAAACTGCAAAATTTCTTACTCTTATAGAAACTTTAGGTTGTAGAACGTTAGCAGATCTGATTAAGCCGAAGTAGTAAGGTGTCTTACTCACGACATTCCCACGCTATGTGTCCTGTGTTCTGTTCCTGAATAAGACTTTGATCTTTTTGTTTGTCAAAAGCCAGACTTCTGGCCTCGGGTAGCTCGTAAAAGGGAAGTGACACCTCCTTTGATGATTAAATAAAAAAAAACCTAATTTTCAGTGTGTTCGTCATTCTACGATAACTTCCCGAGTCGATTGTTGCCTTCAGTAACAAAAAGAATCTGATTCTTTTGTGCTTTAATTTAAAAGTGATGAATTTAATGACCTCATTTATCCCGAATGAAGTAGGGGGAGTTGGAGTAGGTTGATATGCGGGAACATTGATACAGTCCATAAATTTTGATGGTTGGAAAGGCTCATGAGGTTCACATCCCCTCATATATATTCCTCTGTAACCCTTAGCACACATTATATTTTTTCGGCCATGTTCAGTCAAAAGTTAATTTACAAATGAATCAAACGGCTAATCTTCACATCTAACTAAATTTTACTATAAGTATGTGTTGTGTGATTCTTTTAACTAGTTACGTTTTCCTGCCAGGGAATTTACTCCAAAGGCAGCAAAAAAAAAAACATTTATTTTTCTGAACTATATTAATTTTTGAGGATGTTTAGCATTGTTTTCACCTAAACACTTGTTTTAAGTAAAAAAGGTTTTGGGGCACACACACAGATTGATACAGTTGATTCCGGGGTACATCGATACGCATCTTCCGCGTGTATCAATTCGCCTCAACAGCAACTGCCTTGCAAAATCGTCTTCAGAAATGAAAAAAAACATAAAAATGAACTATCAAAGAGAAACACGCAACTACGTATTTGTTTAAACAATGAAAGCGGTTTGAGTTTCATTTCAAAAATGAATAGTATTGTTGTAAATTAAGTTTAAAATACTTTTTATGAATTTATAAAAATTGGGGGGAAAATGTACAGAAACTTAATTAATATGATCAGAAAGATAATGTTTTCATTTCAAGATGGTGTGAAAAAATTTTGTGCTATATTATTTTCGTAAGTCATCAAGGAAGAAAGCGAAAATTTTCCCTTAACTTTTAATTAATAAAAATTTTCAAAAATGGCTTCGAGGTACACATCCCCTCCCTCCAAAGTATTTTTAACCCCCCCCACACGCATTCCCCTTTATTATTTGTAGAGATAAATTATTTTCTAAGGTAGTATTGTTTAATTATTAATTGTCTCATTAAAAATGTTGAACTGTGATTTAAATGAAAGGTTGTTACTTTGTTAAACTTTTAAATCTTGATTTGGAATACAAAGTTTATTGATGAAACAAATTTTGCTTTGATCCCACACCTATTAAACATCATTATTTTCGATATTTCCATGTGTATCAATGCACCCCTAGCGTGGGGCAGATTGATACAAATAAATTTTTATTAAAAAGGGTAATAAGTATTATATGACCTATACTCGACTGAAATCATATATTAGATTAGCAAATATATTAATATTGTGTATTAGTCCTAATCATTACCGTTGGGAAAATAATTTTTTAGCTTTCTAAAAATAATGTACCCACATTCCCCCCTTACTCATATAAAAATATACTATTTATCTTATTTTTTAATACAAAGGTGCTATAACTGAAATTTGCCTATTCACAGAGCCTTAGAACCCGTACTATGGTTGGAAACGTATGTAGTAAAAGGGATGCATTCTGTGAACCCCCTCCCTTACAGAGAAAAGGTAGAAAAAATAAATAATTATCGAGTTTTTAAATTTTTTTTATTACTAAACCAAAATTGATTGGTTATTTTTTTTAGTTTAACTAGAAACGTTGCCGAAATTGAATTCTGAACGTAGTCTTTCGATCAATTCGTTTTTGTGCACATCTTTGTTTTCACAGAGCGCACTTGCACTACAAAATTTTATTTCCTTTGGAAATATTAAACCGGCTCAACGGCCTTCTGCATAAGCAAACTTGAGTTTTAACAATCCTTTAATACCTAATTTTACATTTCTCCAGCTGTCATTAAAGATCCACATTGATGATATTCATTTCCTTACATTGGGGAACGAATGATACAAAAGGAAAAAAGCAAGAATTCCTAGAGAGAATTACCATTTATTTTATCCAAAACCTCCTACGTTGCTGCGGTCTGAAAGTATAGAGAGGAGTTACCAGTTTATGTGTCGTCCTCACCATCCGACCACGGTTCAAAATTACGGATTCTTACCAAAATAGCCGTATTTTTGCTCTAAAACGGTTTAACTAAACTAAACTTAGAAATCCTTTCCTTTTATTCAGTAAACATAATAGGGATTTACGGTAAAGTTGCTGTAAATTGAATTTTCTCCTATTCGGATTTACGGTAAAATTGCTGTAAATTGAATTTTCTTCTATTCCACTATCAATTCGTATGGTATATGTATGAAGATTATAATTGAACTAATATATGATGCTTTCAGTATAGACTGTTCCACTATCTTCTACCTTCATTTCGATCGTAGAGGGTTTTATACGGCGATTGCTTCTCTTTCGAAGATTATCAGCATCGCTTGCATTTGAATATATGGAGAATTTAATCTTCATTTGAACGCTGAGAAGCTTAATAATAAACATAATTCAGTAAAATAGATCCCATATTCGAGCCATCTCATTTCAGTTTAATTAAAATCAACCACGCTAACAACATCATATATCAAGGAAATAGCACTACGAGAAAACTTCTGTTATCTAAATGCGTTCGCTTACATTCCCGAAAAATGACTATTATTCAAAACCCGTCTAATTTATGCGTTTCCGCAGGTAAGTCAAGAATGCAGATTAATTTGAAATAGCGAATTTCTGCAGAGGTAAAGTACAGGCGGAAACTGCGCAGATTTCCTCAGAGTGAAAGATTTAATTCTGGTCATAAAAGGTTATGTGGAATTTCTATTTAGTATTATGCCTGAACTGAAAAATTTAGGTAAATTTTCACGTTAAAAGATATAAAGATTCCATAAGGTGTAGCTTTTTAGTTTGCTAATAAATATTCCATCCTGTGTAGCTTTTTAGTTTGCTAATAAATATTCCATCCTGGGTAGCTTTTTAGTTTACTAATAAATATTCCATCCTGTGTAGCTTTTTAGTTTACTAATAAAGATTCCATCCTGTGAAGCTTTTTAGTTTACTAATAAAGATTCCATCCTGTGTAGCTTTTTAGTTTACTAATAAAGATTCCATCCTGTGCAGCTTTTCAGTTTACTGATAAAGATTACATCCTGTGTACCTTTTTAGTTTACTAATAAATATTCCATCCTGTGTAGCTTTTTAGTTTACTAATAAAGATTCCATCATGTGTAGCTTTTTAGTTTACTAATAAAGATTCCATCCTGTGTAGCTTCTTAGTTTACTAATCCAATGCTGTTTTCGCAACTTATGATAAAGTCATATCTGGTCAGAATAACTATTAATTGATAGTTTTAAAATATTTGGCACGGGATTTTAGAGATGGGAGTTCCAATATTTTCTGACACAATCTGCTTTCTAAATCAGACAAAGCTTTCTCATTTTTTACAACCCACGTCGACCCACTAACCCATTGGGTATGGAGTGGTTAAACGGCCTACAGGGAAAAATTCCCACTCAACCCTCCAGAGCCCGGAAATAAACAATCAAAGCAATTCAAAATAGTGTACCCTCAGATATTACTGTCTGTCCGCCACGAGAACTCTGCTCGCCAAGTTGTCTCGCTGACGGTGGTCGCTATAGCAACTGGTTATGTTAGGGAAGATCCATTTTGAATAGGAGGAATCCGACGGGAGTCGGGGTTTTATTTTATTCTTGGCGCCAGTTTGCGGCGGTAAAAGGAGTACATTATTCGTGATCTTCTACCTGTTCGAAATGGATTCCTCTAACGATAACCTGTTTCTATAGCGGCCGCCGTCAACGACAACTTGGCAAGCAGAGTTCTCGTAGCGGACAGACAGTACCAAATCATAAATCACTGAATAAATACAAAAACAGTCATAATATTCATAAAAAACAGAGAAAATTCTGTCGTAAACGAAAACCCGGTAAATAATTACATCGGGGATAAAGAAGAAACAATCCATCATTTTCAAACAATACTTAATACGAGACATGTACAATGCACAATCAATATATCACGAAAGTACAATACTTGGCGAGTACAGTAGAAAAATAAGCTTTAGTCGGAGACATGCAGTATTTTTGTGGGATACTATGGAATGCGGTCTACTTCCCATCATTATGTACACTCTACCATGCATTTAGCTGCAGACTGTATTGTTCGGCCCCAGTGCAAATGCTATAGGTTTGTGTACTGGACAGAAACAATACTCTCCGCTGGGGGTTATTAAAAGTGAGGTTTGATCACCTCTAAAACCTACCAAGCTAAATACACTGGGAAAGAGTGTACCGAATTTAGTAGCATCAAATCTCTACAATAATAGATGTTTACTACTGAACCGTTGTTATAAATTTGTTACATGGAAATATTCTATTGCTTTACAGTTTAAATCATCATATATTCTAGGCAGGTAAGGTGGAGTTGTTCAAATTTATTGCTGAGAGATTAAATAATTAATTCAATGATGCTGAAGTTTCTTTTATTATTAGTTCTGTAATTATATATCCCCAAATCAAAACGATGGTTATATAAATTTGAATGGCAAGAGTCATTAAATAGTTATTAAAATTATTTATACTCATAAACATTTTTAACGTGTTTTTTTCCTGTTTTTTTTAATATGCCGTAAGCATTTAATTGAAAGCGTCCGAAAAATATGCATGAAAATCTATAGTTATCTAAAAATCAACACATTAAACAATTGTATTTAGAATTTATTGATTTTATAGAAAAGTCAATTTGATAAATTACATATTTCCTTCTTTTTTCCGTAACTTTAATCGGAAGGATATCATGTTATAACAAATTATATTTACCTTTAATATATTCTATAATAGCTTTTATCATGAGACAAAGAATATTTCTTTAATTGTCAAGTTTCTGTGTTACCAAGTTAATAAATTCAAAAGACCTAAGCATATAATTTATTAAAGTAGTAAACTAATTTTTTAGAGCGAAATGATGACAAAGTGACGGGAAAAACCTCGATAATTTTCGTTACAAATTATATTAAAAGCCATTTTTAAAAATGTAGTTCGAAAGGAGCTTTTTTGAAAATACAATTCTCAAAAGAGCATTTAATAAGCGTCATTTTGAAAAATCCACTTGGTTAATTTTTTATGTCTAACTTTAAAAATGGTTCCCAACGGACTTACAAACTCTGAAAAATGAGTCTGTGATAAACAAACCATTAATAACTTCGAATTCAGTGAACTTCGCATGGCGTTCTTTGTTTCACCATCTGCATTTTTTCATCTTACTTTTAACGGTGAAATAAAGAATAATACATTCAAGATTGTTACTTGTAATAATATAAGCAAGACGAAATATCATTTAAACTAAAGACAAAAAACACAAATTTTTTCCATTCTCACAGAAAAAATATAAAATATAAAATATAAAATGTTCTTTTTTCATCTTAAAAAAAATCGGAACCATAATATTTACCCTCTATCAGCTTGAAGTTCAGATGGCTGACTATTTTTTTCCATACTGTCAAGTGAAAAGTCTTTTTTTGCCTTAGAAATTTGCCTACTATTTTATACGCTAATGTCATTTGATGTAATTTTTTAACTTTTATTGGGATCTTCAAATTATATTTTCTTTTCACAAATAAAGTAAATTTTCTCTTGCAGGATTCAGTGGAATGGAATTTCCTTAGTAATGTTTTAAATAAATAATAAAATTTCACATGTGGTATACTACGCCAATGTACAGATAAAACCAAAGAGAATATCTCTTTATGATTATATTATTGACTACTCGTTTGCAATAACTAAATAAACTGAAAATAATTTTATTGCATTTTTCGCTTAAATAAGTAGACGTAACATCAGAGAGTTTGACGAAGTTCAGTAGATTTGGAAAAATATTCCACATGATGTTTTAAAAATTAAATAGAATTATTTTCATTTTTGCCGCTTTATTGATATGAATTTTTTATAAAGAACTGAGTTTCAGATGTTCCTGTTTATAAGAAACAAGTCAAAATTCAGACCTAAGTGCTTTACGATTTGAATGCAAATGAAATGAATTAAATTGAAATTTTTGTTAGGATAAATTCTTTCCTTTTTCTGCATGAAAAATAGGGTATATCCTTCAGCAGCGTTGATTTGTTCCAAAAAATCGTTTGTAGTTGAATTATTTCGCTCTTATTCATCGTTATTATTTTTACAGTAGTCAAATAACGTCGGCAACAAAATGGCCTTTAAATAAGGCAAAATAAATCCTTTTATTAAGATTTACCAAACGTTTCATGTGCAGTTTTGCAGCACTTCCGAAATGTTATCGATATGGAATAGTAACTCATAGCTTTTTTAAATGGGGGCTTTAAAGGTGTTTATTCAAAATGCAGTGGAGCCAAAATTAATTTGTAACAAGCAAAAAAATGAGCCACATGCTAATTAAAACATATGGATTAATGATGGTTTTTGATAAGGGATATTCTGCACAGGAAATAAATATATTATTTGCATGGGAAAGAACTGACAATTAAAATCAATACTTTTCAAAGTGTTCAAATAACCTGTCACCAGCAACGCTTCTTATTAATATTTGCATAAGGTATCACAGACAGCATTCAAAACTGTAAGATTTTATTTCAATTTAACGTAACAAATGTAGTTACAGATGAAAAGCAAATAAATTTGATAACAAATTGCGTAATAATTTTCGACTGAAAAGGAGAATAATATATTATTATATACATTAATAGAAATTTAAATTAAAAGGAAAATAAATCAAAAGAAAAAAGTAAACAATAGTAATAATGAAAAATAATGAAAGCAATAAACGTTTTTCCGCACAAATGCAGCAGCAAAAAGTAAACGCTTCAACAGAAATTTTTGAAAGATAACACAGTAAAACCTATAGAATAAAAAAAACCAAAGATTCTCTAATACATAAAACATTTTACAAAGTAAGAATTTACTCAAAATGGAAAGTAACTAAAATGGCGCACTCCTCAGAAACCACACGCCATTATTAGTTCAAAAAGGACAAAATTTTCTGTAGAAAGGAATGACAAAAAGTCAAAATTTATTCCTTCCAGTGGTCTGAATTTCGTCCGGCCACCAAATAAAGAACATAAATCCAACAAATTACCAAATCCATAACAATAAAAAGAAAGATAAAAATATTCACCCTCTTTCAAAATCAAGCCGAGCGGAAAAAAGAACGCCATAGATGAAAACAATCTCCGATCTAGAAGCTAGCCAGTAGCTCCATCTATGAAGAAAAATTCGAACTATTTTGCAGGAGAACAAAAACTATGTTTAATTAAGAAATCAAATTTAAGGAAACTATATGGGTATCCGTTAACCTTTAAGTTATTATTTAAATTACCTAAGGCTTTAATTAAAGTAGAGTGGTTATTACAAATGCGTTTGATCCAATTAATTTGAGAAAAAATAGAGTTCTTTAAATTTTTAAAATGAAGACTTGTCTGAAAGTTGCAAAGTGAAATAGCCTTGAAATTAAATTCTTTCCTCTTGTCAAATACTCCAACACAAAAATCATATTTCAAAATTTCAATTTTCTGATCCAAAAAATTACATTTGTTCAATTCATTATTAGTTTTATTTAATTTGATCTCTTCTAGATAGCAGCTAAAAATGGAGTTAACATTATTATGATTAAAGACGAGAAGTTCATCAATGAAACCAAAACCGTAAACAATTTCATTATTAATTAAATCCTTCTCAAATGAGTGGAGAAATATATTGGCCAGTGCACTTGAAAAACAGCAACCCATAGGAATTCCTAGAACCTATTTATAGTAGTTAATTCCATTAAAGAGATAGTTTTCACAAATATTTACCCTGCAAATTTCTAACCATTTATTTTTATCAATTAAATCAGTATTAAGGTATAAATTAAATAAATTAGAGCACACTTCAATTAATTTATTTTGTGGGAGGCTAGTATATAGATTTTCAAAATCAAATGTATAAATGCAACAAATTTTATTTTCTTTGATAAAGTCCAAAATTGTATTGTTATTGTCAATAATGAAGCTCTCTTCCTCTTTGAATTTATTAAGAATAATTTTTAGAAATTTGAAGAAGAATTTGCCAAAATAAATTTTATAAATTGTAACTACTATTATACACATTATTTATATAAAATGTCGAATGCTTTAGTTTGTAGTTTCATGTGATTATTCATGTTGGTGGTATATCAAATGGTAATTATATCATATAATTATGAATCATATGGAGATCGGGAAGATAAATTGTATTCTACCTACATTCAGAAATCATTGATGAACATAAAACAGCCTAATGAATCGTATTTCTGTAATGAAGAAACAAATGAATAAGATATCAGTTTAAATCCATAGTAATTTATGAGAAGTCGAAGCTTTCAATATCGTAATTAATAGCATTCTCTTAACCAGGAGTATATCGAGAAGAAATCTAAAAATCTTTGAGCTTTTTATTCATTCACAAATGATGTGTTTAAAATATCGGATGAAAAACTCAAATATATATATATATATTTCAGAATTTAAATTATCTTTCCCAAGATTTATATTACTACTAGCTGTTACCCGCGACTTCGTGCGCGAAGAATTTAAATTATTCTTTTTTTTTAATTCAAGAATGTAAATGTTTTGTTGCATTTTGAAAGGAGAAAGTAAAAGTTCTGACGGAGATAATACTTAATTGGACGGCTGACAGGAGTGTACTGTACATCTATGCTGATATAGTTATGTAAATTGTTTATCTATTCTAATATACTTTTGTATACCACATTGTTTGCAAGGATGTAGAGGTTGTGTGGGCAGTACACACGTGAACACGCCATGTATAGTTGCCCATTCGAAAAATATGGTTTTTCCAAATGTACATCTGCCACTTTCAGGATCTGCCTTTGAGCCTGGCAAATGACATTTTTAAAGGGATTTGATGCCTTCTGAATTGAGATGATAAATCTTTCGGCATTATCGGAAAGCGTGGAATTAAAATAGTCTCTCTTCTCCCTATATCAGTCGTAACAGTAGCTTTCATGACGTTTGCACTTTGATGTGTAATTTGCGACCGTGTGCCATTGTGCAGTCTCGGTATATCGAGGTTGCGTATTAGTAGTATTGGCACACCGGCATTCAATCTCAGCTTGTCGGAAGGTGCCCTGACAATTCTAAGATGTTGAAGAGCTCTACAGTATGTGATGTTCCTTGTTAATGCCCATTACCTTATCTACAGATAGATATTCTGCAATACCTCACTGTGAAAGTTACACAAAACATCGAGAGAATAATTCACTAACGTCATTGGATCACTGTGTAACCGCATTAAAAGCTGCAAATGCTACGACAACAGGAAACCGGAAGTGTAAATTCTCCTTTGTTGTTAATGGTCAAAGAAAGCAATATTTTCTTATATTAACTTTAACACTGGCAAAAGCCCGCGCGCGAAACAGTAATTTGGCTTGAATTTATTTCTATAAGAATAAAAAGACTTGTTAGAAATTACGTTACAAAAATATTTTTAAACCTTAATAACAATCAGAGAAAACATTTCATCGCAATGTAATTAATAGCACTAAAAAGATCATTTTCTGGTCTTTAAAATGGCATAAAAATAATTGTTGTCTAATAAAGATTTCAGAAATTATTGGCAAAAAACGTCTAAGCAATAGGCTTAAAAGCGGCTAATGTTCGTTATTTAATTAAATATCTTAAGAACTAATTAACTCTGAAAGTTCAAAATAGCACCTTGTGTGTAAATTTCATGTCGCTAACGTTCACCGTTTAGGAGGAGTTCTTGTGACCGACCTATCGATCAACAGACAGACAGATACATGCAATTTTTGCCTTGTTTTATAAATATTTATAAACATAAGCAAAATTTTCAGAAATAAGGATAAATTAGTTCAAAGTCTAAACGTTTCCTAGCAGCGAAATAGGTATAAATTTGCGTTATTTCAAAATCGTCTGCACGTAAAATTTAAAAAATTAATAAAAATTGAATGAAAAATGTCACAGAAATAAAATTAATATCATTGAAAAGGTAAATTTTTTATCTTTAAGACGGTATAATAATAATTTGTATCGGACAATTTGTTCCGAAGTTACAGCGGATAAAAGGATTACGTGATAGTTGATTTAAAAAATAATTTATTTCACATGTTTTCGCATTCCTGAAGGATCACGTGACAGTAGAATGAAAAATAAAAATCTTCATCGTGAATCGCGGAGTCAATGGGCTTTCTTTGTTAACTATTTTTAATCTGTATTCAAAAATAATTAATTTAACGTGATTTCCCCCAGCCTATGCCCGTTCTCGGGTTTCAAGCTACAACTCTGCCAATTTTCATCCAAATCGGTTTTGTGGTTTGGTCGTGAAAGCTTAACAAACAGACAGACAGACAGACAGAAAGACAGACAGACAGACACACTTTCGCATTTATTATATTATTAAGGATTTAAAATTAAACTGATATTTGTGTTACAATTTCCTAAGCAGTTAATCTATAGCATGATTTTAAAGTAGGTTTCCATTATCTTACATACATTCTGACGTGTATGAATACATTCCCAAGCAACTTCGGAAATATTTTGGAGATATTACAAGAGAGAGGTATTTGTTTTATATTGTGATGTATTTCAGCATAGTATGAAGAATCGTGGAGCCTTCTTTATCAAAAGTAATATATTTATTGGACGTCTACCACAGGACAAACATGTAAAATAAACACATACACTTACATCACAAACGTAACATCACTCTTACATCGAATTCCATCTTCAATTCATTATTCTTTTCCGTTGCTAGGCAACGTTAGCAAAAGACAAAAATATATCGTTGCCGTACTATTTTTATAATCTTTAGAAAAGAATTATGCCAAACGATATTTTTAATTAATTTCTTTTTCAGCCAAACGATATTTTAAAATTGATTTCTTTTATGACCAAACGATTTATTTATCTAATTAATTTCTTTCTTTAAATATTTTAATAATTCTACAAATATATATTTTTTATTCGTTACGAATATCACAGTATGTTAAAACAAATAATTATATTCTTGTTACTTGCTTCTCCAGTACCCCACAGAAAGTTTTAAATATGTTTAAGATGATATAAAGGATACAGTGAAGATTTTAAATCAATAAATTTTGAAATTCAATCGTGAAAAATAGGAAAGCAGGAAAATCCAGGAAACATTGGGGCATTTTCTAGATTCTTACGTTTAAAATTAATAAAACTACATGTTTAGAATTCCTAAAAAATATTTTGTGGATCCCTTGAGTTTCGAAAGCGAATGTGTTTACTTATTACTATTTTAGCATTGAATCATATTATACTAATAAAGCTTTGGATATAAATAATTCGCTTGGTTCAACGGTGCTTGAACATGTTTGAGAAAGTTGAATCAAAATAGTTATTTTTAAAAAATCGACAATCAGTGGGTTGATACAGAGGCCTTTAAGAAAAATAGCAGCTACATTATTGAAAAAAGTTTCACGAAATTTAACAAGAGTTTAAGAGTTAAGCTTTGTGAAATTTGATGAATTTTATACTTCAATGGTATTTATTTTTCCGAGAAAACTTAATAATTCCTTTTTCTTGAAAAAATATTATTTTCTTCCTAGTACTGGCAAGCATTTAAGATAAACTGCGAGATACAATACTCCGAAAGATATTTGCAGAAGGGGAAACTCTAGCTTTGCTGAAGAAAGTTTTATTTAACGAAGACTAATTTCTCCGAAGTAGTATTTAAAAAATATTTTGCCTTCCAAGAAAGGCTCATTAGAAGCAATAGGTTTGTTGTCTTCAGTCAGAGATTTCGTGATTCCTTCGGATTCAAAAATTTATTCTTTCATTTTAACGAGACCAATTGGAACTACAGTTTCGTAATTACATTTATAATTGAACTGCATGTGTTATAATTAGGTTTTTAATCGAAATTACTGTTGTTCCTAGGGAATTTTCCAAAAAAATTAAATGTTTGTTTCCGGAATGCAAAAGAAGAAAAAACATAATTTATATCATCTAAAGTTTTAAACCTCCCTTTATGTTGATTTCAGAATAAAATAAATTAAGATTTTCATCCGTTTGTTAGCTAATCCATTTCTTTGTAAAGGTAGCTTATTTTACTTCGCATGAAAGACATCTTTTTATTAAATGTTAGTTTTAATTAAATGAATCAGTGTATATATGCGGATTTTCGCGGTAAAACACAAACGCTTGTTCTCCCTCTTAAGTAAGATTAATAAATCTGATTTTTCATATAAATCTTGTCTTGCTTTATAACAACCATAATTCTTAAAAATAATCAAAAGAACAATTATAATAAATAATTAACTAAATAATTAAATAACATCTTGTAAAAATATTAAAAGTATTGTAAAATAAACTTTCATAAAATGTGAGTATTTTGTCATTTTTATGACTAGTTTTATAAATTGAAAGTTAGTGATGCCAGAATTAATCTTCCAGCGGGCGCGCCTGCGCAAATTTTACGACAAACGGGATTTTTCATACTCTGTTCTCACATCCGAAGTTAAAACTGTCTGAAGGTCATTGCTATTCCTTCATGTGACCCCCTTTTCAGGATTAAATGGGTTTATTCAAGTTTTAAGACGATTTCGTACTGTTTTATGCTTTTGTCGTAAACTTTATGCCGTGCCCGCGCTCGTGGAATTTGATATTCTTTTTTTCTTGTCTTAATGTTTCAGTTTGGTAATTATATATCCATTGCGCTTTACGGCGATTTAATATTTCATTTTACATTGTCAAAAATATTTAATATGCAATAAGCCTGATAATAATCCACCAAGCCGTAGAATTTTCTTGAAAAATTTAGCCCTCAGTCTTATGAAAAAACACCTCACTACTCGAGCCTAAAAAATCTGATCATCGCCATATGACATTACGACGTCTTTAAGTCTAAATTATACATCACAACCCGAAAAAGCAAGTAAACAGCAACCAGCATTGAGAATAAGAGCTTGTCTGTGTTTGAAAGAAAAAAACCATCGCCAAAATACATGATATGCAGTAGGTGCATTAGATAGTATACTTGTAAGCGTCACTTTCGAGCAAAAGTTCAATGTTTCGAATGCAAGGCTTAGAATCGATTTATTCATACTCTTTACTTTCTAATCCTAACATCGAATTTCGATGTTAGGATTAGAAAGTAAAGAGAAAGTCTTTGTTGTAAATCTTTTTTCTATCATATTCTTTTTCACAAAATAATATTATTAACTCTCATCACTTTCTCTGATTTCAGTATAATTTTAGATTTTGCAAATAATATTAAAATTAATTTTCACTCTTGACAAAAAGATTTGCTTTTATGTCTCTTATTACTATTATGAAATAATTTACAACTGCCATAGCAAAAATGAAAAAAATTATTGTGTCGTAAAAAGTACGCGCCCGCTCATGTAAAAAAATTTAGCGCGTCCGCTGGAAGGTTAACTGTAGATGGATTTGAAAGCGATATTTTATATTTCTTAATAATGTTTGTTGACTACTATAAACTTGCTTTTATAGCTTGTATCTCAGTAAATTTGATCATCGAAAATTATTGTTTAAATTTAAATAATGTAAGTTTAAAAAGATTTGTAGCCTTAATAATTTAAATGTAATACTTTTGATTAATACTGATCTTGGACCAATATTGACATTCAAAAGGCGGTGATATCATTTTCTCCGGTTTCTGTTTCATGATAAATTTTTCATAATTTATACCCTTCAATTTATTGATTTTGAATTAGTCTTAATATCGTCTCTTTTCAGTTTTAAGTAAGTTGAAAAATTTTCTGTTAATAAAATGGATCAATAATCAACAGATGAGATTGAACTTAAAATGTTACGTATAGTAGTAGCATCAATCTTCTCTCGAGTCAAAATATTGTGACATATGTAGTGTGAGGTTTTGCCATAAAGGGACATACCTCATAAGGAATAAATGGTTGTATATCCTGTTAATTATCAATAATATTAAAATCAAGAAGTGTTTTGCTTGGGGAATTTTTGTATTCTACTTGTGGACATGAATGTTTCTAATGGCCTCTGTAAAGCTATGCTTCTATCACTCAAAAGATTTCCTTTCCGAGAGAACATCTGAGTGATTATAAAATATATGGCTTAAATGTAAAATTAAATTGTAGAAGTCAAATTTAGCATATTTTTTATAGGAATTCGTGTGTTGATGTGTTAAAATCTGTTGCAAGTCAAGGCTCGGGAATGCTTAACACCCAAATATCTGTCCCTTGGACACTTGATAAATCCCGCGATAGAGATTGCATGCCTATACGTACAGATTCCGTATTAATAAATTGGGTTAGTTGGAGTTTGCTTAATGGGACCGTACATTCTACCTTGTTTGTTAAATAACTGCAATAAAAGTATTTTTTCAATAAGATTTATTATCAGAACATTTTACTGATGTTTCTTAATAACGTACACTTAAGTTGATCCAACAAAATAGGGCCCTAGACCACTTTAGTGAAATTCTTTCAGCACAGATTACGGTACCATGGATGTTTAGAATAGATCTGGGCCACTAGAATTTACATGCATACATTCTTCTGATTCACTTTAAGCCCTTCTGGTAAAATGAAGTGTGTAGCTCCTCATTGGTTTTCATGCTATACAGAACAATTCCATGATTAAATCGTAGCGGAAGGAGCTGAAAATATAATCTACGAAGATTAAAATTTTAAGATATGCTTTGAATTAGATGAAAATTTACTGGTCAGACTTCTATTGTTCCTGAAACATGCTTGATATGTAAGACAACTTTGCTATTGTAAGCCAATTCATGTACCACCTCTGTGAATCCCGTATTACTATTGATGGTAGTGCATTCCAAGGCCTATTGTAAAAAGTGTAATAGAAGATATGCTTATTTCTTTTCTTTCTTACCTGTAGTTAACATCTTATGTGTTACGTACCAGCACTTACTCCAATTGTTTCAGTACTCACATTCCAGAGCAGAAACGACATTATTCAGCCCTCCCCTCAAAAAAACCTTTAATTATTTGCTAGGTATTTCAGAATCATCCTGTGTAAGACTGGGAGCTAATGTTCGTTACAGGACACGGGTCCTACCTTTCATACCTTCTTCGCTTCAATCTTCCAACACAGGGCAACTGCTCGTGCGGAGAAAAAGGAGATCCAATGCACTATGCCACAAAATATCTGTTTACCCTCTCCTGGCATTTCCAAACTCCTACAGTGTCTCTTAAATGACAGTGGTTGAAAGACATTCTTACGAATATCTTATCAAGAACCCGACTTAGACTCCTAATGAGCTTCATATGTGGTGAGAACAATCTCATTGTAGAGGATAATCATTGAGCACGAATCCACCCAGACTGACACACACTTAAAGCAACTTATGACTCTTCTTTTTTTCCTCTACGTATTTTATTTTGTTTTTGTTTTCTATGTTGGTTGTTCTGTCCAATGTATGTTTCTTTTTTCATTATTATTTGTTCCTGTCCCTTTTATATGTTCATGTCCTTTCTAAAAAATAAAATTCACCTCCATCCATCCAAACCGGAAAGGAGCGAAATGAGTCTAAACACGGGGATGCATGTGGTGTAATGTGATGTGTAAGACCAGGAACTCTTAAGAGTTTCCCGTCTTACTGCAAGTCGCAAAGACAGAGTTTTGTTAACTAGTTAGTTTAGTTAGGCTTTTATTAAATAAAATAGAACTTAAAGCACCGTGGTGATCTGAAGTGGAATAGCTCTCATAGTAGAAGATATCGGGCTGCATTCGATGCTGACAGAATAGAAGGGACAATGTTCTTTACAGAACGAGACCAGGTAATTTTGTCTTACATGTATTAAGCTCTCAGGACTTAGTATTTCTATATATTTTATGTACACAGAATATGTTTGTATCGACAGTTTAATATATACGATGATTTACTAAATAAACAGATATCGGTGTAAACATTCACGCAATTATTGTATGAAGTCGTCTCTTTTATTTTCTTTAAGAAACCATACTTTTTACCTGAGACACAAAATAAGCAGATAACAGTCTGTACGATTCTCTGCTTGTCCTAAGCGGAGAACAGTTCGCATGTATTAACTTTTTCTTTCGGCAATATTTAAGAATATATTTATACAGGGAGGTCATAAATTATTGGACACATTTCAAAGATTAATAAAAAAACCTATAATGTAGCATAACCTTGTTGCTACATTATGGGGATTTCTACCAATGTTTCTCCTTTGTTCCTACCAACGCTTAATGAAATTCTTACTTGGAAACCGACAATTTAGATACTCTAACCTAATAATTCTTTGAACTGATACAATTAATTTGCCTTCGTGGAACTAGAGATATGCCAGACACTCCTTGTGCTGCACGGTAGCCATTTTGCCCTATGCGTTGGGAATATCCCACAGCAGCAGACCGTAACGGCGCCTTACCTGTCTGAAAAAATTGTGTATGAGATTATGTGCGTTATTAGTGTGATTGACAATACGTGATACTGTGTTTTTGAGTTGTTCCTATGTAACTTTTCGTTGTTGTTTGGTAAGGGATAGCGTTCACGGAATAAATAATTTTGGTTTATACATCTGATGTTTGTAAAGAGCTAATCAAAAGGTTTTCAATTATGACTTATTTTAATTTTTCTGATGAGCTGATATCGTTCAATGTTTTCTGCAATAAAAAGGCGAAATCGGGTAAGATGACGAATCCCACCACGTTATTTTATGAGCTCGTCGTGCTACCTGGATGCCACTTGCCCTTCCTGCAACTCACTGGCACTCCAGGGTACAATGAGCATCTCATTAAAAAAGGAGATAGAGGAAAAAGAAGATAAACGAAAACTGTGACAGTCGAAGAAGACTAAACTTAAATAGACTAAAAACAACAAACCTGCTAAAAATTATACAAAAAAGAAGAAAGTAGTTAAGCGACACCTCAACTTCTAAGGTTCTGAGTCTGAAGTCTCAATTCATTCATTTGAATTTCTTTACATTGACCCTGAAGACAATCTGGACCCAGAAGACCTCGATAATGAAGAATGCGTGATTTGCACTGAGCAAGGAGAAACGAAATTGGGATTCTAATGTTTTATGTGCAAGCTCTGGACCCATTCCACCTGTACTGGCTGGGACAAAATCCAAGACCATGGCGATGTGATTTTTGTAATTGATTTCATTTCTTAACATTTGAATACCAAATTTCGATTGATAATATTTCATTTGTTTTGTTCTGTTACTTTAGACCGATTATGTTCGTTTTCTGTTATGGGCAATTTGCTATGATCAAGATATGATCACAACAGTTTTAAATAGTTTTTGATGGCGGTAAGATGATGAAAATGAACTTTTTTTTTCTAAAATGAAATTTTGGGTTTCAAATTTGAAAATAAATATTAATAAAATATAGCACTTAAAAATAAAGTGTTGAGGAAGATTTTACTGAAACAATAATTCTCCTTCAACGATTTTTGAGGTCAGGAAAAATCACCAAAGCTCAAGATCGCTTTCTTACCGGACTTTTCCCTATATCAAAGTAACTCAACTAGCAAGCATTGGTTACCACAAAGTCGCCATGATTTATACTTATTTATTGATTGATCATTGATATTTAATTAGAAGATTGCTTACATGTCAAGAAAAGCAAAATTACCTTCAGAAGTAAGGTATTAATAAACATAAGCCGGAAAAAATCTGAATTTGTTTTCATCTAGAAACAGCATGCAAGGAGGATAAAAATTTCTAGATGAGAGTTTATAGCATTTTTTTCGTTCTCCGGAAAAAGGCAATTAACAAATGTTTACAGAACTCCTTAGAATCACCAAAATATAACACAAAATTAAACACCAAATTATAACACATCTAGTTTAATTATAAATGTAATTACGAAACTGCAGTTCCACTTCGTCTCATTAAATGAAAGATTAAATTCTTGGATCTGAAGGGATCACCAAATCACTGATTGAACGCAACAAACCCATTGTTGCTAATGAACCTTTTTGTAGGACAAAGAATTTTTTAAAATACTACCATGCAGAAATCCTCCAATTAGTCTTTGTTAAATAAAGCTGGCTAGATAAATCGTCACGGTTTTCCCATTCTGCATATAATGCATTTCGGTTTGGTGTGGTTTTGGGTTTATTGGTTCAAAAGCAATTATTTAGCTATACTGCGCAAAACAGATCTTTTCTTACCTCTAAGAAAATATTATTACAAAACTATAATGTCGTTTTTCTACCATATTAGTCTTATGGTTGGAAAGAGAGGTTTGCAGAGATTCTTTCAGAGACGAGCGTCGGCTATAGCCGGCGGCACTCATTTGAACATTTATTAATCTTTATGTAATATAAGATATAATTAATATGCTTTAATTATAATAAATATTGTTTATGAAGAAATTATGAATATATTGTCTTAAAGAAAAGTCCCTTCTTTTCAAAGAATAGGACGAGGCGAAGTTGTTCAGGCGTAAGACGTAAACCAAAACACGAAAGGCTGTCAACGCGCAATTTGTACACTTTTGGCACGGAGTCCGGTTCAGTGGCGGCGCTACAGCGGAGCGAAATGTCGTAATGAAAAGGTTAAAGTTTACCTATTGAGGAGGCCTTACAGCCGGTTCTAGGGCTCCTAACGGAGAAGAATGTAACTACTCTGTAGTCTAAATAAGTCTAATTGAACCAAAGGAGAAAGAAAAATTAAAAATGTCGTCAATAGGTGGCGCTGCTCCAATATCTGAAGTGATTTTTCAATCATCTCCAAATAGTTTCCTCAGTCCTCTCCAAATAGTTGCCTTGAACAGCCAAGCCACAAAGTGATAGTAAATTTATTAGAAAGTGACAACTTTTGAAAATGATATCCTAAAATTTGAATAACTAATGCCGAGGCATTTATATTTTGCAAATTACATATTCATCCTGTCTAAAAATTGTAGATTTAAATTATAAACTGGGATACATCATCTAAATTATTTGTCGTGGGATACATCTATGCCATTCATCAAGTTCATTACATCCATATTATTTCTCATTATTCATATCATGAATAATATAAAATAACATGGGCATGAATCATAATGATATGAATATGTTATGAATATTATTCATATCATATTCGTATTAATTTATATATTAAGCTCATTATGAAATAGTGATTTCTATGACTACCTCTTTCAACCGTCTTTACCGTGAAACGTATTCATTCCGTATCTTCATTAGAAAAAGGATTAACCATTATCTTATCTATATAAAGCAACGAACGTAACTTACTTGACTGGTGGATATTTTTTAATCATAAGATTGAATTGGTGTTTCATTTAAAGCATCTATCCCATCTACATTGTTCTAACAGCCATTAGGATTTTACTGCTCAGCCATTAAACAATACTTTAAGAATAAAGCATTAAAAAGTATTGTAAAAAATAGCATACAAAGACAAAGGAGAAACGGCATTAATTTGAATCCTTAGAGGAAGTCTAACTATTGCAATGGTTCTCATGACACTACTTCCGGAAACTGGAGTAATCTTGATTTCATTTTAACCGGCTTGGGATATGTTGTAAGGATAGTGAAAATCTCGGTCGAGTTCCTAGATGGGCCATCCAGCTCAAATGGGGTGGCAATGGTGGGGGTTGAAATTTCCCCCTCTAATTCCCAATTATTCCTTTTCCCAATTATTCCTTTCCCAATTATTCCTTTGAAAATGAAAATAGAAAGAAAATTTAAATTAAGTCTTATCATAACGAACAATTTTTGTAATTTAAAGTTTTCTGATAGCTGCAATTGCTTAGAAGTTATGAACTGTAAAGTGATTCACCCCATCCTCCCTAACTTAAAGTACCTTTAAACCTATGCATGCTACCCCTTGTTGGAAATCTCTCGTCATTTGTTGTCTCTTCTATCCTCTTTCGTTCTTGCATCTCTAATCCTTATGAAAATAGAAAGATAACTGTTTTTTTCCTTAAATCTCCGTACTAAAGGAATCTATCTTTGCTTTCCGGCTCTGTGACGGGGATTTTTTTATAACTAGTATCTACATTTAAAGTTAGTGATGTCAGTATTCGAGTTTTTAAGCTTTCATACTAATGCTCGTTGACTACCATACGCTCTCTCTCTTTTCTTATAGTCTGTTTCTCAGTAGATTTAATAATCGAAACAGTTTTTTAACTGTACTCAAGCTTTTATGTTATGTAAAATATTTATTTAAATAAATATAACTATAATTTTTTTAATTTAAATAAATTATCTAGATTTCATATGTTAACAGCAATTCTTTCTACTTATTATCTTTGTATGGCTTTCTTTGACCAATTTAACCCTCTGATTCCTAAGGCCATTGAAATAAAGGAACCTCAAAATACGGAAACGTCCGAGCTCCTCTATCGAACACAAGAGAAATTCACTTTCCCCCCTCAAAAGCCACAATGACAGCTGACATTTTCCGAACTGTAAGAAAACTCCCCTCTTCCCTAAACACGTCTGGGTGAGACACTCTAACGAAGAAAGCACGCGTCGCGGGTGTGAAATCATTCACACTTAACGAAAGGGGGAGGAAATTTCAGAGTGACATTCGGACGGCTATCGTCTTTTGCTTTAAGGGACGTATGGGACGGTTCCGTATCGATAGAGTTAAAGATACATAAAAATGATTGACTAATTTTCTTACAGTTTAATTTCCTTTCTATTTAACGTTCGATTCTTGCATCTTGTTTATCTTTTTTATGTAAACTTTCGCTTGGATAACTTTTAACGGCAAACGCGTAGTTTTTTTTAATTCCATTGCATTAATAAGGTTTTACAAAATATTTTCTCATAAAATTAATAACAAAAATTATCAATCGCAATTGCATATCTTTCTAATACATTAAGTGGTTTCAATTTATTAGCAAAATTTATATACTTAATTGGATTTCTCCGATTAATATCTTAATTCATTATATTATTTATTTTTCATCATCACAATATTTTCTGATTTCGGATAGGAAAAAAACATCACTCTCGTTAAGATCTCATTTCCAAATTGACATGTTCCTATTTTGAAAATAAAGTTGATTGATTAATTTTTAAAAGAAAATTTAATTAACTTTAATTAATGAAGTAGACGGCTCTTAGATATGTTATTGGCTTTAAAAAATAAAGTTTGCGCTTAAATTATTAGGTAGATTCCTTATAGGAACTCTACCTATTGCAATGGTTCTCATGACACGACTTTCGGAAAATTTCTGCAGATCTTCACCGATCATGACCCCTAGAACCCAAAACCACCCTTCGTTAAAAAGTTTATATATATATATATATATATATATATATATATATATATATATATATATATATATATACTATATATATATTTTCTATATATATATATAATATATATATATAACTATATATATATATATATATATGTATATATATATATGTATAACACTTTTCCATGTTATCTTGTGAAACGATAATAGATAATTTTGATCATTAAATTTAACCAGCTTGGGATGTATGTTGTAGGATGGTGAAACACGGTCGAGGTTCGTAGATGGGCTATCAGCTCAAGGGGTGGAAATGGTGGGGTAAATTTTCATTTTCCCATAATTCCTTTACAATTGAAGAAAAGAAAATTCAAGTGGGCGGAGTATTGCCTTATCAAAGGAGCAATTTTTGCATTTAAACTTTTCATGCTTCAAATGCTTAGGATATGAGCTGAAAAGTGATTTTCCCCACCCTTCCCCTCTCTCCCCTAACTTAAGAACATGCGTTTTAACCTATTGAATGTTACTCCCTCGTTGGAAGCTCTCGTCTCAGTTTTCTTCATCCTCTTTCATGTTTTGTATCTGCAATATTTCCTATGAGAAGTAGAGAGGCAAAATGTTCTTTTCCTGTGTAATTATTAGAGAAGTATATACATAACGCTTTTGGCCCGTTATATTGTAGACGATAACTAGAGAAATTTTGATAAGATTTTAACTGACGCAGATAATGTTGTAACAGGGTGAAAAAATCTCGCGAGTTCAGAGATGGGCCTAACCAGCTCAAGGGTGGAAATGGCAGGGGAACTGAAAATTTATATTCCCATAATTCCCTATACGTTCAGATAGAAGAAAATTAAATTAGGAATTATTGCCTACACAAAAACAACTTTTGTATTGAAACTTTTATATAGCCACAATTTCTTAGGATTATGAGCATAAAAAAGACCAATTTTACATATTTCCCCAACTTACATGTTTACGAGCTAAAGATGAAAAAAAAAAAATTTTCAATTAGGCGAGATTATCTACCTGATAACGAACAACTTTTTATACTAAAGTTTTTTTGTCTGCTTCAGAATTCCTTATAAGTTGACTGAAAATTTTCAATCAATCCCTCTCCCCCCCCCATCATTATCATTTCCCCATAGCTTCGTTAAGATTGAGGAAAGAGAAGAAAATTTCAGATGGGGAGTAAATTACACATATCAAACAAACTACTTTTTTATGTTGAAAGTTTTGACAGCAAGATTATTTAGAAGTTATGAGTTCTACATCAACCGCATTCACCTTCATTTTTTTATACGGTATAATATATAATTAGGTGACTAATTAATTTATTTTATATTTGTAATATCTTTGTTAAAATTTGTTGTATAACTGCTA
Source organism: Araneus ventricosus (assembly GCA_013235015.1). Taxonomy (NCBI): domain Eukaryota; kingdom Metazoa; phylum Arthropoda; class Arachnida; order Araneae; family Araneidae; genus Araneus; species Araneus ventricosus. The sequence continues at coordinate 737 of BGPR01014179.1, read as the reverse complement.
ATTGATAACCTGGATTGCTCACGATGAAATCTTTTCATGTTTCAATATATTTAATAAAATTACTATTATAACCATAAACGAATCACTTTTCTGATCTAAAAACTTTTTAATTAAAATGAAGAATATCAATTGAACAGACAATTTTTTAAAACATCCGTTTTCCTTCATGCAATTATTATTTGTTATATAGGTACTTCAGTTTTTGTTAATAATTACTAAAATCAATGAAAAGGTTTTATGTATATTTTGAAACAATTCAATTAACTATTTAATTGACTTCATTAATTTAAAGCGTGAAAATAATCAATAAGCTGGTCATATAGTATTAAAATTCGTCTACTTTTTAAAATTTTCTACGAAATCTTCCTTCACGAAACAGTTCTTCGTATATTTCTGATCAACAAGAATATTGCTTTTACGATTTTCAGAATCTGAATTTTGAAAAAATATTAAAATACACGGAGAAAGCATCTATGGAAATAGAAGACATTGCGGAAAAACTTGCCTTGCAATTTTTAATTAAGTGAAATTTTAAACATCTTTTAGGCTTTACAGAAAGTTGTAGTGCTTTCTCCTTTCTTAAATAAAAGAGTTTGACAAGTTTGATTGAGATCAGTCCAGAGGTTTAGGAGATGTGGAACATCGTACCATACATTATTTTATTTAAGATTAATGTTAATTGAAGATAATCATAAGATAAAGATTGCTGGCATATAGTATAACCATAGAAAGGTTTT
>BGPR01014178.1:8596-23976 GCA_013235015.1 Araneus ventricosus | reverse complement strand
CGAAAAGTTTTATTTGTTTTAAATTATTGTCTTCTCTAACCCTGGAAGTGCGTAATTCATGATCTGTTTCTGTCTTCAGCGCCTCGAGCGATTTCCACGTGGTGGTTTTAATTAATATTATTAAAACCACAGAGAAGGAGAATCAGAGGTCTCACTCTTATTAAAACTACGTTCCTATTGAACAAAATGAAATCAAATTGAAAAGTTACCAGAAAAAGTTTTGATACTATTATTAACTGCTAGTGAGCTCTTAACTAAAAATAAAGCTCTATATCTGTTGTTTTTTAAAACTGAGTACGATTCTCCCACAAAGAAATGAAACCCAATTTTAACACTGTTCCGCTGGTGTGTAATTTATATTATTAATTTAAATATTTTTTACATTAATTATAAGTATTAATATTATTTATTTGCTTAAAAACACTGTATTAATATTTTTAACTGTTATATTAATACAGTGTTAATTATATTAATACAGTGTTCGGGTTACATTTATTTAACTTTAACCCGAACACAAACGGGGGGGAAGACATCCCCCAATAGTAAAATCTTATCATAATGTATCTCGCTACAACGATATCCGATGGAACTATAAATCCCTCTATAACAATAAAATTTTGTGGTCCCGGTGAATTTGCATAGAACTCTCCTCAATATAGCGATATTCTGTACTGCAATAAACCCCTGTACAACAATATTTTTAAAATCTCAACACCATTTGCTTCCACGGAAAAAAATTTTTCTGTTTCCAAATATTATGACGATACGGATCCATCGCAATCTTTATTAACATCGTGCAGTACTCAATGCAAACCTTGTTAATTGACTTAACAGTTAAAAAAATGAATAAGCTAACGAAAATATTGAATTTTCTCGATAAACAAGTTTCTCAGGTATGTGAACTATTTTATTGTATATCTGAATTTTCAAATTTTTGTATGCTTTCGCAATCATTAACATTTTGGTGATGCCTTTTTCGGAAAATGTATGTTGTTTTATTGTGTCCACATTAAAACAACCAAAATTTAAGTTTATTATATCGTAATTATATCGCCCCTCGATATAACGATACATCCCTCTATAACGATATTTTTATTTAGACCCCAAAGTATTGCGTAACGAGGTATTACAGTAGAGTCTCGATAATTCGAGTCTCGATTGTTCGAGTTTTCCATAAATCCGAGTTAGTGAAAAAATCAGTTTAGCTCCCAAATAATGACCAACACATACACAACACATGAAAGGGTTTCTACATCTGCTTTTATTGCTTTTCGACGGGTCATATGTCCACTGCGCACCCCGCTGCGCCCCCTCCCAAAGAAAAAGGGATGTATATAAGATCTATATATAGGAGCAATGCGTTTCAACAAAATAATCGCCAATTATTTAAAGATATAATTAACCTGTTGCTATCAGCAGTAATGCAATAATATGTAAGTACATTTTTCATTCAAATATACTACACTGAAATTTAAAAATTGATTTTATTTCCATTTATGTATTTATTAAATTTTATGATTTCGATAATTCGAGTTTTCGATAGTTCGATGTAGGCTCGGTCCCGTCCACCTCGAATTATCGAGACTCTACTGTACAATATAATGTAATTAGAGTAATTAAGGTATCCGACTGCTTTAAAATCGTCGTTTTTGGTGAAATTATCAAAAAAATTTTAAGACTTAATTTTGTAGCCTGTTTAATCAGCTTTCTAAAACTGTCTCACTTTTTACTCTACGTGAATTACAAATGGAGTTACAGCTGTTTTATTACCGAACTGTAAGCATTGTTTTATGTAGCATGAAAACTTTAAACGTGTTTTCTGTGAAATGATATTTTTGAGGAAAACTGTCGACCGTAACAATTATTTCTCAAAAAGTTATTCAAGTATTGATATCAAATTTTCTGAGATTGTTTTCTGTAATATGCTTGATGTTTTCCTCTAAAAACTAAGGTCCATTTTAAAATCAAGTATTATTTTTAAGTGCTTAAATATAAAGGAAAAGCATTTTTTTTTTGAAAAATTACCAGTTTCGTAACTATGTTCAGCTATAGCTCAAAACTATTTTGAAGTACAAGAAATATTTTAGAGCATAACACATCTAACTGTAATAAAAATATACTCCTACAAGGATTTATGTATATTTAGAATATGATTTTGTCTATGGCTGTTAGCGTAAGGCACATATTTTAGTCATTTTTCTTCAAATTTCTCAGTTTTTTTTAAAAAAATATTATTTTGAAAGCCTTATTTTACAATATTTTCATAGTTTTAAAACATACGCAGTTGAAAACTAACGTTAAAAATATATAAAAGTTATTTTTCAAAAAAATGTCTCCGAACACAGTCGGATACCTTAAACAGATCTTATTTTATTGCTTTTTAAATGCAATGAATGTGAGTTATAATACATAAGTTAACAAGTATGATATTTGCAGAGGGCCCCCCATACCCAGTGCGTGTCTTGAAACCTTAATATAACAAATACAATTGTTTTCCGTGAGTTGTCAACCATCACATTTTTCAACACGGTGCTTCCAAAGAACATGATGACGTTCTCGTACAGAGGAAAGTTTTCTTGCAATATAATCCCTTTTATGTATCCCGACGTAGAGGAAGAAAAAGACAAAGAAGATTGTCGTTGATTTATGGCGGCTTAGAAACTTGTAGAAGTAGGTCGGCTTTAGTCTTCTGACTCTAGGAGAAGAAGACAGGATTTGAGTGTGTGATGGAGTTGAACAGCAGTGGATTCTTTCACAATAAATCAAATTTTAATTTTTAATGAAAAGACAGAAATGTTCTTGAAGAGAAAAATCGAAACACAACACACACGCACGCACAAAAGCGTGTGCCCGCTGTCTGCAGTTTGAAAACTTGCCTCAAAGCAGCTGTTAGATTTCACGCAGAACATGAAAGAATTCGCTTTAATTGAATCTAGTTAGTTTTCTTCCCTTATAAGATAGAGAAAGTTCTTTATTTCAATAAAATCAGATTCAAATTTGTCCTTTAATGAAATTTGTTTCCTAGCACGTTCTTCAAGTTTTTTTACTTGTTTCGACACACTGGCTTGTTATTGAGATCTAATGTTTGGGATCGAAAGACTGCCAATTATAGAACTGATTTTACAGAAATGCATGTATATGTGGGACTGATGGACATTAAATATGCCGTCGCAGGCTTAACGTCCTCACGTTGGGGTGGGGTGGAAGTGAAGAGAGCGGGCTTCTAATAGAGGTGTCATTCTCGGCATCTGATCACCGTTTAAAATGAAGACTTATATGATATTGTTACAAAGCTATAAAGTCGTTTCCCTGAGATGCTAAACTTGGCGACAAATTTGGCAACTTGGCGACTTTGGCGACCAAAGGAACTTTCTGGAAGGACCTCGAACTTTCAGACTATTTCTACTGGTTTCATGAACTTTCTAGAGATTAAGTCACTTCCTACGTAATGAAGTCACTTCCTGTTGAAAAGTATAAAAGCAAGCTCTCAAGCAAGAAGAGTCAGTTGGGATTTGATCAGCAAGCAAGCTGGTGAGCTAACAAGAAACCTTTGAGCGCTGTGTTGAGATTTATTGGTAGTCTCTGTTGTGAATTTTTACTTGTGCTACGTTTCTTTGCTTAGAATATTTGTAAAATAAAGAGCTTTATTTTTTTAATTCCTGCTCATTGGACTGCATTCACGTACACCTACAATACGATTTTGCAACAATATATTTAGCGTAGCTACGCTAAATATTTTTGGAGATATTCAGCTAAAACATCTCACAATATTAGAATGTACAGAGTATCATAAAGATTACTGCGCCCTGTAATTGAAGCATCTTACTAACTCGATTGACTGGACTCTGGCAACAGTAGCGTAGCGACGAAATTTGGGGGAGAACTGAGCAAAGGGGTATAGAGCTTAAAAACGATCAACTAGAAAAATAGAATAAATTTAAACATTTTTTACCCTACACTTTAAACAAAAACAACAAAAAAATCTTTTTAAACAATAAAATCTAGATAATAAAATTTAAACAGTGTTTAAGTCGCGCGCAATTGCAGCTGCAAGAAGAAAACAAAGAACAAAAGAAATCAATATGATTCAAAGAAGGCCAAAAAACAAAGATAACCTCAGAGGGAATATAAAAACAAACAAACAAGGAATCCATTCTAGTCCATTTTTTCAAGGGCTAAGGACTTTATTCGAAATGGATTCAAAATAATAATTGGAAATTTTTCTGTAAGAAGCTTGCATTACACCAAATATAGCTGCTCTTAGCCCGAAATTTCCAAACAAAAGACAAAGGAGATCTGTATATCAGAACGTATTATTTTAAAATAAAGAGGAAAACTTTAATTTAATTTTAATTTTTTTTAATTTTAAGAGGAAATTTTAAAAAAAATCACATTCATTGAGGTATAGATGGAAACTAGGGCCTTTTTTCATTAATATGTCTAAATAGTTCCATTCCCTAAAATTTCTTGTATTTACTCCTTCTGTTTCGTTTCTTCGAATATAGATGGCGCCATGTTACCAGTGTTTCTTTAAAAAATTTGCTGATTACTTTTTTAAAAGAAAGTTAGCGCGGGATTGTGATAGAGTGAGGACATTTTTTCTCTCTTATTCTGGGCATGGGGTAAGTTAATTTTTTTGATAGTTACTTTTAAAAGCCAGATGGCTAATATTTTTAAATCAATCTTATTAGCGTTTTTATGTTTGCCTTTGGTTTTCCTATTTCTTTTAAAATAATACGTTTTGATGTACAGATCTCCTTTGTCTTTTGTTTGGAAATTTCGGGCTATTTGGGGTAATGCAAGCTTCTTACGGAAAAATTTCCCAATTATTATTTTGAATCCATTTCGAATAAAGTCTTTAGCCCTTGAAAAATGGACTAAAATGGATTCCTTGTTTGTTTGTTTTTCGATTCCCTTTGAGTTTATCTTTGGGTTTTGGCTTTCTTTGAATGATATTGATTTCCAAAGGGGTATAGCATGTCCTTGGCACCAGTTTGGAGGAGTCGGAAACATCGTGAGAGTGGTTACTATGCTAAATATTATCGGAGATCTGATAATTGCCATAATTACAAAGAAAAATAGCAGCACTTGTATCCAAACGACTTTCCCTTATAACTTATATTAGTATATAGCAATATGGGTGTTTTGTGTTATGTGTCGTAGTCTACGAACTTTTTCCTTTTATCTGTTGAGTTCAAAATTCGATACAGATCTAGAATTTTGATGTCCATTCCCCAAACGGAAATACATTTATCTAGCTTGTTGCTGCTTTGAATTATCGTGTTTAAATGTATGCAGATAGATAGACCTAAAAACACTCTTAGTGGGATGTGCTAAAATATTTCGCAAAAAAACTGAATGAAGTAAGATCAGAAAGTAAAAATTTAATGCGACACTCACAAAGAATATGAAAATATGAATATTATTCATTCTTTATCTTTTAACAATGGAAAAATACACACACTATAAAATATTTGTAGAAACAATGAACAATGAAAACTGTCCTAATTTCATATCGACAATGAAAAGTATTGTCGCAAATTATGCATGAAAATATTTTTAAAAATTGCCAAAATTAGGGACAAAATTGTATGACAGTTAAACTGATATCATTAAGAAGATATTGCTTTGAATTTTAAGGGGGCATACGCCTTTTAAACCTCCGAAAAATGGGGAAAAACTGTCAACTTCGATATATTATATCTCTAAAACAACATTTCAAAAACTAGCTTTTTTCTAGAAAAACATCTGTTCTTTCTGTTATTCTACACACATTTACAAATCTTAATATTGATAAGTATTTATTTAAGAGAGTAATAAATATAGGTATATTTTTGGAGAAAAAATGAGATAGTCACCTTGCGCGAATGATTACGGATAAAATGTTGGTCTAAACACAATATTGTGGGTATCTAAGTAATCCAATCAGTCTAAGAAATTGATCCTCAATTTATTAACATTTAAATTTAATTTCTATTTTATATACCAATTAAAAATTGTTAAAATGTCAACATTTCTACCCCCCGCCGAAAAAAAACGTCATTGGAGAAAATATGTACAAAACTGTTGTTCAATTTGTAGAACATAGCATAATACATATTCAGTACAAATTTTATGAAAAAGTATTCAATAGTTCTTGAGATATCGTACGCGCGATATCAAAAAAACACATTTTGAGATATAGCGTTTTAAAGATACGGGCATATTCAACGTTTACGTTGAATAGCTGATACATTTTCCTTCATAACTTTCATAATTATGGGAGTTTTTTTTAACGCGTGTTGTTTTAAATTGTTTGGAAAAACAGAGGATATATATTTTTCCCAAAATCGAAAATTTTCGAGGTTTAACATTCGTATGCCCCTTTAAGTTGATGGAAAAAAACATTTTTTGTGTGATAATATTTCTGGGAGTTGCGAGGAAAATGCTAACATTTTGATTAATTTTTAATTAATCAAAATTGCGTAAAAGGATATCAAAATCCATTCCCAACCTCCAAAGTATGTTTCTGCAAGTTTTGATAGCTCTGAGTTCAACGGTCTGTCCTGTAGAACGCTAACAAAGAGATACACGTACATTTTCTTTCAATAAAGCAGATATTTTCACATAGAAATAATAAACAAACGGGCTTCGATTAAACAATTTTGTTTAACAACGATACGATGCTAATCAAAAGCAAGGAAGATGTATAATCAAACACGAATACAAATAAGGATAAATAAAAGAATAAATAATATAATAAGAGTAAATAAAAAACAATATAAAAATAATGATAAACATAACATAAAAAAATAATAAATATTTCAAAATTCCATGAAAGTCAAAATGATGAATTATTTATAAAAGGCAAAAGATTAGAAGATGATAAAACAAAAGAATTATTCTTTTTAACACACTAATAACGTCTTATTAAATTTATTTTTATTAAATTGATTTGCTCTTAAATTAGAAACACATTCCCATTTTGAAGCTAGGAATTTCTAAATTATAAAATTTAGTGCAGAAAGAGATATGATTCTTTCTTCTGAAATTAAAACATAAACGCAAGAAGATTGCGATTGAACAAACATTACCAAGCAATACCCACTCTTCCGCAAGAAATCACTGCACACAAAGCCCTATGGAAACTACTTTCATTCGCAAGAAATCACTGCACAGAAAACTGTATGGAAACTACTTTTATTCGTAAGAAATGTCTGCTTGCTCTTTTTTTATTTCTTGCCTCTGGGTGCTGTTAGCATTACAACGATGTTCTTTCGTAGCCGCGGAGAAAACAAATCCGGAGATGATCTTCTCCTGGACACGATTCCCCGGATAAAATTGCATTCTTTCCAGAGAATGAAGTCTCGGATAGAGCAGTTGTTGGCCTACTGAGACACGAGCATAAAATAGTTCTTTAACGTTAATCTAAGGAAACGGCAGTCTCAATCAATTTCATATCATACGTAATCTCCTAAGGACAGCCAAGAATGTCTCTTGTGTAGGGTGACGGAATCTTGCACCAAACTGATTAGCAAAATATTGGTAAGAAATCTTTGTTTTCCAAGCTGCGATTCACATCGAAGAAGAGGTGATAAAAGTTTTAAAGATACTGTAACTAATCTCATCCAGAAAGTAAGTACCGTTTGCGCATATCTCCCGCGCATCTGACAGCACGAAGGTCGCGCATGCGTAACTACATCCTTCAACTCGAGAACGAATTTGCCTAGCCATTTTGTTTGTTTACGTTAGCGTTTGAAGTCATTGTTTGTCGGTAATCGTGTTTAAAACAATCGATCGGCTCTCCAACTGTGAAATAAGAGCCGTTATCAAGTTTTTGAATGCGAGAAATGTTCGACATTGTGAAATTTATCGTCAGATAAGTGAAAGTCAGTCCGAACCTGGCTCCATCCGACTTCAATTTGTTTTCTCATCTCAAGAAATTTCTTGCTGGCCAGCAATTTGCAAGTGATGACAAGGTAAACGTCCAGAACTGGTTCATCTCGCAGGCGGTCGAATTCTACGAAGCGCGTATGCTGCAATTAGTGCCAAGATATGACACATGCCTTAATTCAAATGGTGAATATGTCGAAAAGTGGTTTAAGGTGTGTAGATGTTTCTGTAATATAATACAAATGAAAGCAAATTGCTAATCTTTTTTAATACCCAAACGGTATTTACTTTCTGGATGAGCTTTGTATTGAGGCACTTGTTGTTTGCTAGCATGGATTTCTCTAATGTTTAACTGCTGTTGAAAGTGAGATTTGATCAAAAACGTCCAGTCTAGGTCAGGGTATATCGAATTAAGCTACGTGTATTTTAAATACAGTTTATATGGACATGCCTTAATCTGCAATGAAAGAAATAGTTGAAAGTTTTGATGTGTAGATGTTTTGTGAAATATAATGTAGCAAATGACTAATCTTTTTAATTCAAACGTTTATCTTTCTGGATGAGCTTTGATATACCTAGAAGTTTGCTAGCATGTAATACTCTGTCCAAATTATAGTCACAGAATTCTAGGGAAGATTTCAATGTCTAACTGCTGTTGAGCAAGTATTACAGATCAGTAAAGTCCAGAACTGGTTCAGTAGATCGAATTCTAGGTGCGTATTTTGCAATAAAGCCGAGGATGGACACATTCAATACAGAATATGCTGAAAATGCAGTTTAAGGTGTGGATGTTTCTTAAATAATACAAATGAAAATATTGTTAATCTTTTTTTTTAATTTCCAAATGGTATTTACTTGGATAGTTTGCATTGAGGCCCTCAATGCATAGTATGAATACTCCAAATTATGTATTTCACAGAAATTTTATATATTTCTAATGTTTAACTGCTGTTGAGCAAGGAAGAAGGATCAATGTGTCACTCCAGAACTGGTTGACGTGGTAATTCTACCAGCGTGTATTTTGCAATAGTGATGGATTACATGGCCCTGACTGGTGAATTATGTGTATGTCATGTGTTTAAGTGTGTAGATGTCGTATATATAATACAACAGCAAATTGTAATCTCTTTTAATACCCCAAACGGTATTTATTTCTTGGAGAAGCTTTGATTGAGGTAAATGTTGTTCATTAGCAATAATACTTTCGTCCAAATTATGTATTTCAATAGAATTCTTTAGGAAGATTTCTAATGTTTAACTGCTGTTGAGCAATGATGAGATCATGTAAACGTCCAGAACCGTTCAGGTGGAGGCGTCCGAATTACAGTGTGTAATTTTGAATTAAAGCCGAGACAAATGCCCAATCTGCCAGTGAATATGTTGCAGGTTTAAGGTGTGTGGATGTTTCGTAATATAATATAAATGAAAGCGAAATTATGAATCTTTTTAATACCAAAAGTATTTACTTTCTGATTAGCTTTGATTGAGGCACCTTGTTCTAGATGTAATACTTGTCCAATTATGTATTTCATAGAATCTTTAGGAAGTTTTAATCAAGTTAACTGCTGCTGAGCAAGTATGAGAGACTGCGTAAACGTCCAGAACTGGTTCAGGAAGGCGTGGTCGAACTGAAGCGTGATATTTGCAATTTAGCGCTGGATGGTGTCACATTACTTCATGGTAGAATATGTGCGAGGTGGTGTGGATAGGTTTCTGTAATAAATACAAATGAAAGCAAATTGTTCTTTTTAATACCCAAAACCAGTATATTTACTGGATTGCTTATTGAGGAATGTTGTTTGCTGCATCTATCCAAATGTATTTTCAATAGACCAGGAAGATTTCTAGTTTAATCTGCTGGAGCAAGGATGACTGAGATCGTAAAACGTCCAGAACTGCTAGGCTGCAGAGGCCTAGAATCTACTGGTGCTGATTTTGCAATTAAGAGATGTGACACGCCTAATTCGCATGGTGAATATGTCGAAAAAGTGGTTTAATGTGTAGATGTTTCAATATATAATACAAAGAAAGCAAATTGTTAATCTTTTTTAATACCCAAACGTATTTACCTTTCTGATGAGCTTTGTATTGAGGACCTGTGTTGTTTACTAGCATGTAATAATTCAATTAAATTTAATAGTATTTCAATAGAATTCTTTTGTAAGATTCATGCTTAACTGCTGAGCAAGTGATGACGAGACATGTAAACGTCCAGAACTTTCAGATCTATGCCTGAATCTCTACGAAGTGTATTTTGCAATGACAGATGACACTACGCCTTAATCTGCAGTGAATATGTCGAAAAGTGGTTTAAGTGTAGATGTTTCGAATATAATAAACAGAAACAAATCTAATCTTTTAATACCAAACGGTATTTACTTTCTGGATGAGCTTTGTATTTGAGGCATGTTGTTTGCTAGCATGTAATATCTTGTAAATTGTATTAGAATCTTTAGGAAGATTTAATCTTTAACTGTGTGAGCAAGTGAGAACAAGGTAAACTCCAGAACTGGTTCATGCAGTAGTCAATTCAAAGTGTATTTTGGCAATTCGAGATGTGACACATGCCTAAATCGTATGCTGGTGAATGTCAGTGGGTTTGTAGATGTTTCTGTAATATAATACAAATGAAAGCAAATTGCTAATCTTTTTTACCCAAACGGTATTTACTTTCTGGATTTTAATTGAGGCACTTGTTGTTTGCTAGCAGTAATACTTTCGTCCATTATGATTTAATAGAATTTTTAGAAGAATTCTTAATGTTTGCTTAAGCGGATGACGAGATTAGGTAAACGTCCAGAACTGGTTCCAGACGGCAGCGTAATTCTACGAAGCGGTTTGCAATAGTGCCGAGATGCACATGTCCTTAATTGCATGGTGAATATGCGTCAGTGGTAAGGTGTGTATTTGTTCTGAATATATAAAAATTACACTTTTAAATACCCAAAGGTATTTAATTTCTGATAGCTTGATTGAGGCAACTTGTTGTTTGAGCATGTAATACTTTCGTCCAATTGTTCAATAGAATTCTTAGGAAGAATTCAATTTTAACTGCTGTTGAGCAAGTGATGACGAGATCAAGGTAAACGTCCAGAACTGGTTCTGCAGGCGGTCGAATTCTACGAAGCGTGTATTTTGCAATTAGTGCCGAGATGTGACACATGCCTTTAATTGCATGAGAGATATGAAAGGTGTACGTGTAGAGTTATATAATACAAATGAAAGCAATTAATCTTTTTCTAAACAGGATTACTTTCTGGATGAGTTGAGTGTACCTAACTGTTTGCTGCTAATGTAACATACTTCTCGTCCAAATATATTTCTTAATTTCAATAGAATTCTTTAGGAAGAATTCTAATGTTTAACTGCTGTTGAGCAAGTGATGACGAGATCAAGGTAAACGTCCAGAACTGGTTCAGGTCGCAGGCGGTCGAATTCTACGAAGCGGGTATTTTGCAATTAGTGCCGAGATGTGACACATGCCTTAATTCGCATGGTGAATATGTCGAAAAGTAGTTTAAGGTGTGTAGATTTTTCTGTAATAAAATACAAATGAAAGCAAATTGCTAATCTTTTTTAATACCCAAACGGTATTTACTTTCTGGATGAGCTTTGTATTTACGCAACTGGTTGTTTGCTAGCATGTAATATTTTCGTCCAAAGTGTGTATTTTCAATAGAATTCTTTAGAAATAATTCTAATCTTTAACTGCTGTTGATAAATGCAAGGTCCCACCCTTCGCTTTTACCGACGGTCCTTAAGCAATTTCATAAATAAACTTTCATTAATTTCACAAACCAACCTAGTCGATGATAATTATACGAATAAAAAGTAAGAACTTGCTTCTTTCCTCTAGCCACGTGGCTGTTCTAGCTATCATTCATGATTGGATTTATTACAATAGTATCTCATTTTAATGCTATATGAGAGTTAAGATTTAGCACTTCTAATAGTTTATAGATGTCTAATCATTCTGTTAACCGTAAAATACCTAAACTTATGACAACCATGTCTCTCTTTACTGTACTACTTATAAGCAGTCATATATATCACAAAAGTACAGGGTATTTGAAAGGTATCCTTTCACTTTGAAAAAGTCATAAGGTGTCTGCCTAGGTTCGGAGGCAAATTTTTGAAAAAGCGCTTTAATGGACAATTTTAGTCTATTTACTGGGTCATTGTGATACAAAACTATGAATAATAACAGTCAGGAAATTTTCTGTCACTTGAGATTCAGTAAAATGGAATAATTTAGGTAAAAAATGGTGGGAATTAGAGAAAAAGCAAAACACTCTAGCGGAATTTCTAATCCATATATTCAAATTTTTTCTCTACAAAGCACACTTACAGAATGATGAAAGCAATGAACTAGGATATAAGAAATATTTGCATTTAGAGAAAAGTTACGGCAAGTTATATTCTCTTACTAGAAAATCACCCGTCATGGTGTGACGGGTGCAAATTGCCTCTTCATTCCAGAGATTTCCCTTCAAATTTGACGTGTTTAAATAGATATATATGCGAAAGAAATGCTTAACATTGATTGAAAACAAATAAAATAAACATATGTTTTATGACAGGAAATATTGTTTTTTATTTACATATTATTTAAATATTTCTTTATTTAAAAAAACCTCTTGGTAAACAACATTTCATGTGAAGTATTTTTCGTTGTTTAATAATTTTCCTTGCACTTCAGATGTCTTTGTGTAAATTGTAACGTGATTGGGAATCCCAGACCGTGAAAGTGCAACATAGAGCTGTCCATGTGAAAAGACAGGCTCATCGAGGTAAATTCCAACATGATCGAAAGTTTGCCCTTGCGATTTGTTGATAGTCATCGTGTAAGCTGGAATTAACGGGAACTGGCGGCGGTTGAGAACGAATGGTAGATTCACGTCACTGATGGCTTATTTAATTCTTGGCAAGAAAACAACATCGCCACGATTGCATTCAGATACAATTTGGCGTCCAAACTATATCACGCGCATGATATACCACTGACGTAATTTACTACTTTCTATTAAAAAATGGACATTAATTTGAAATATATGATTCATATAATTTAAAATTTCTCGGGAACTATTGACCATAGCGAGATAAATTTTATATCAATCGATAGAAAATTTTATTTCCTATTTTAGAGCTATTAAATTTGAAATTAGAACGACAATTACACTTTTAAATTTAAAATTACTGAAATTTAGGTTCTCTTAACAATGAAATAATGCTGTTTAATGCCTCGCAGTGCTATGGCGCGAGTTTTTTTGTTGGTGACGTCAGAGAGTTACCGGAGGATCTGGGCTATTATATTAGTAATTCAAAATATCACAAAATACATAGGTATAAAGAGCTGTAAGCAGCTGTAAATGATAAACTATTGACTTCAGAACTATATCTGTAGTTCATTACTTTCATAATACTTTTTATTAAATTTATTTTTTAATTTTTTTCTACTTTTACTAGTTGATTGTTTTTAAGCCCTCTTCAATCTATACAGCTTTAACTGTATGGCTTTATAGTTACTTTAAATTAATAAAAAAGTTTTTCAAAAACACGTTTTCATTAGTTTGCTAAAAAGTAGAAATTGTTAAAAATAATTTTCTACTATTTAATTTTTTATTTATAATTCGGCACTGAAAATATTATGGAATGGTGAAATCAATTTTTCTCTTCACTGCTAGGTGGAACCACTGAAACAAAATCAAAATTTATTTAAAATTATTCCGTTAGTGACCGCCTACGTTCGGAACAAAATTTTTGAAAAATTGTGTATTTTGATAGTTTTTCGGCTTTTTCATATGCATTATCAATTATAAACACAAAAAATATCAAAAACGTTTTATAAATATAATATTTTTTGAGAAATACGGGGATTTGTAGTAAATTTTAATGAAATTTAACCAACACGTTTGACACTCTACACCAAATTGTAATGCAGCAATTCTAACTTTCTTTACACACAAGTTATAGAGGACAATGATCTATGAAATGAACTAAAATCTAAGAAAAAATTGAAATGCAAGTAAATTAGGGTTAAAAATACGTGCAAATATGCATTTTTCCATTAAGTCACAGCATAATTTTTCTAAAAACACCTGTAAATTATAAATTATCTCACGAACAACAAATATTTTAGTTCATTTCATTGCTTATACTATTTTAAACTTGTGCTGACAATTTCAAGTGAATATCTTTATTAGAGTTTGAGATATCATGTTAACGGTGGGGAAATTTTATGAAAATCAAAGTTCTGAGAAAACTGCACTTAAAGTTGTCCTTCCGGTTGGCTTTGCTTCAGACAAAGTATTTTAAAATCTTTATAACTTTTTTTTCTAATTCACTTAGAAACAAAATATAAACGGATTTGGAAAGATGACAGTCTGGACTACAAGAAAAATTCAAAAAATAATTTTCGCCAAAGTGGTTAAAAACCAGTGTTTTAAACGTAGGCGGTCACCCTGAAAATTAAGTCCAGCAAATGGTAAAATAGTGTAGATCGTATAATTCTATACAAACACATACTTTTTTTCCTTCCATCTTTAATAGTTTCCCAGATAATAGGGCTCAAAGGTTGCTGCCATCTTGGATTTCCTTCCCCTTTTTTTAGTTTTTCCTGAATATTTCGAAAAATATTCAATATTGAAATCACATTTGATTTTACGAATTAAAGAGCGTACCATTCCATACAAATTTATGCTTTGAATTTTCTTCAATCATTAATAGCTTTTGAGATAATTGGTCTCAAATTGGATGAATTTTTAAAAATCTTAGTTGATAGTCCAGTCAACGAAGTGTTTGAAAAAAGCATTAAATCGTATAGTTTTGAAAATCGGTGCACTTGTTCGTGAGGGGCTTCTGATGAACATACTAAAAGTCACCGTCCTGGGGGGGGGATGAGCCCGCGCCGCCATCTTGGATTTCATCCCCCTTTTTTAGTTTTTTCCTAAATTTTCTCCCCCTCCTTTCCACCCGAAACCCGACGCTCGAGGTAGTGTAACTAACTTTTTATTACTTAATACGGGAAGGGTATGAATCAATTTGGCACTGGAGAGAAGTTTTTTTGGATGTTTGGGTTTTGACCTGATTAAACGGTACTAATATAGAATAAACTATCATCTCCCACGTAAGGACTCCAATTTTTCGTCGATCGTGAATTGGTTACCTATTGTATAGAATTTCTGGTAGTTTTGAATGAAAGAGTCGCAAACTCCTCTCACTGAACACAAATTATCAGTTTTGTTGTGTGTATCCCTCTTCAAGAGGCACAATAAATTTCCTTCGCACATTTAGAGAGGTGACGTACTGAGTTCCCAGAGGTGACGTGAGCAGAGCGCCCAATTATTTTAAATTTTTAGCTGTCAGGTTAGAAGAAAACGTAGCTTTTAAAGTACATGAATCGATATTTTTGTATTTAATTATATCTCGTAAATCTTAAAAATACTTTGTCGATGATTTTTTAAGAAAATATACTTATAAATACAGGCTAACTGCCTTTGAGCTGAACA
>BGPR01014177.1:13562-35227 GCA_013235015.1 Araneus ventricosus | reverse complement strand
TAACAATGGCAAGACATGAAAAGCTTTAAAACAAGGATAGTTCTCCTTCTCCACAAAGCTATACATTTTTTCTACCAGTTGAATTCTTTTTTTCAAGAATATACTATTAGTAATGGGTATTTTATGTCGAAAAGCTCATCTCAAGTGCTACCCAATTAATAGAGGTATCCTTTCAAATATTCAAGATATTTACGATGATATTCCGCTTAGAATGCACCGGAAAGCACTGAAATTCTTTTGCGAATTTCGGGAGTCATACAAATGAAATGTTTTCTTTCAAACTAGAAAATACTTTTGTGATGAGTAAGAAGCAGTTTTGAAAAATTATAGCGAGCTATACACTTAAATTTCTTTATTAACCTTAGTGAATGCGATTTGAATAATATATTTATTTATTTATCTGAAAAGAAAAAAATGCTGAAATTTATTCTTGAAAATAGCTTACTCAGAATATATTCAATATGAATGTCAATATTGTGATGTGTAAATTAATATCAGAGGATATTTTTAAAAATGCAGCGATAAGTTTTATCTAAAATTATGCATTTTCATCTAATGAAAGAAGACTAAATTCAATTTCTTAGATAATTTATATATTTTATTACATATATAAATGTTGAAGTGAAAATTAAAGTAAAATACAGAGTATTTCATTCCATACATAATTATGAATTTGCATGTATATTTATTTAGTATAAAATATAAAATATTTTATATTTATATTCTATTAAATTTCCTATTCTTTCATCATTTTAAACTATACATAGATTAGAATATAAATAATTTTTTATTCTTAAATTTAAATTTCTTTAAATCTTAAATTTTTAATTATATATGATCGAAAGCAGAAAAAAATCTATAAGTCCTAGATGGATCTTGTTTGTTTAGAAAACCATTTCTACTCACTCTTTGTGCTCTGATAAAGGGAAAAAAGCGCTAGATTGCATGAATACACTCTGGTTTGTCACTGTAGAGTATATATCTGTTGTATGAATTTAACAAACCAGGTATAGCTTTGATAAATATTGTAGTTTTGTAAAATGTGAATTTGAAAAACATATAAATGTTTGCATTGCAAAAAATGTATTATGGGGAAGAACAAACCACATCAATGCACGAAAAATGCTATCTAATGAATTATAAATATATTTTCCGATCATCCATATTTTCAAAATCTAAAGTGCTTAATGAAAATTTCGTATTAAGGAGATTCTGATTGCTGATGCAGAAGCGATACAGATAAATAAAAACTGGACAATTCATAATTTTAAGATAATTAAATGACTTCTACCGTATTGAAGGAAAATGTTGTAGTTTTTTACCTGGGGTATAATGAAAAATCCTTCAAAAAATATAAGAATATATCACAATTAATTCTTTATGACGTTCTGCTTTAACTGCAACTATCAATTATTTCTCAATCAGCAATTTATCTCCAAAACACCCTCTTATATTTAGATGTCAAATTACAGGTTTTAGTGGTGGGGTTAATTGAAGAACAATATGAAGTTTTCTAATCCTTTAGATGTATGTATTAATGCTTGTGTTGACAGAATGCGGTTAGAGTGATAAGAAAATGACATCACTGAAAAATAATCCCTTGGCATGAAAAATGATCACGTTTCTGCAAGACTAACAACCATGATGACAAGGCTTATTTGTCCATAGAGGTGATTAATGATATAGAAACATGGAAATACATCAGATTAATACCCAGAATACTTGGAACATTAATACATGTTTAGATGCTTGCAAAAACACTACTTTTATACGTTTACGTTAATAATTTTCGTTATATGCTTGTTTTCGGAAAATTGTTTAAAAAGGTGCAAACTAGAAACCCAAGAATTTTGTATTATTGTAAGTGAAGATAACAAAATGCAATTTTAGATACTAACTAATACATAAAAATTCAGATTATGAGACAAATCAGATCATAAGTATTTCTTATCAGTTGGCCAACCACTAATTTCTAAATTGTTAGAGATAGGTATATACTTTCAGTTGGAGAAATTCTTTAAATGAGGAAAACAATCATATTTTATACTTTTTGAATGGATAAATGATGTGTTGCTGAAAAAATTACGAAGTTTAAATTTTATACAATCTCTATTAGTGATACTGTAAGTGATATTTAGTAAAATATTTTTGGCACTATAACATTTTAAAGAAAAAAGTCCCTTTCTCCTGTGATTAAAAGTGACAGAGTTATAGAGTTTTTAATTTCATAATTTTAGAACAATCAACGGAACCATGCATTGATTGAAAGAGGTTCTTTGCGGCCGTTATTGAAATGGTCTGAAATCGTCTAAATTGGCGATATCCAAAGCTTCATAACTCGGTAAGTTTTAGTCGCATATGAGAGGAATGTTTGTGTTCCAAAAACATTTTACTGAATAACACTAATAGGACTGGAGGATTTTATAAAAATTTATATTTTCTTATTTTTTCGAAGTACATTTTTGTACTCAAAATGCATAAAATATAATATTTTACAGCATTCAGCGCATTTTTACATCATTGGGAATATATTCCTATATCTAACGGTTTTGAAATTAATTTTGGTCAGAATTAAGAGTGTACACTCGGTTGTTTCGAGATAAGGAAGAATTGGAATGATACTGAAAACGTTGAGGAATAATTTTTGCAAACCAGTCTGTAGTGTATAGTTAAATTTCTGTACATTCTTCAGACTTCTATGCCTCGTTCCATACAACAACTACTCTCATTAGCTAATGAACAGAATTACACGCTTCATCGGTTTGGGGATGTCTGGAAAAGTTTCTAGGAAACAGGAATGCTGTTTGCGGACAACTTATGTATAATTTTTTTTGTGTCAAAAGCAGTCAAGTTTCGAAATAATGAGGTCTGTCTCAGTACATCTATGAATTAACTATACAGGGTGGTCATAAATCATTGGACCTATATCAAAAATTAATAAAAAATTAATAATGTCAAAACTACGGTTTTTTAAATGAGAGGGCATTTTAAAAAGATTTTTTCAGATAGGTAAAGCGCCGTTAGGGCTGTCTATGTCCCATTTTTGAGGAACGTTATCTGCGAAACTATTAAAGTTAGAAGAAAAATTAAAGCAGTTTTCCAGGGAATATTACGCTCTTTAATTTGTTAAATCAACTGTAATTCGAAAGCAGAATAGATTTTCCAGAAAAACTAGAAAAGTAAACCAGAAAACGCGCATCGTGTTTTATTGATTGGTAGCCATTGCGTATGAAAATCTCTCCCTGTAGGAAATTTAGATAGCCGTAATAGTACATCACGTATATAAAAAAACTTTTTTATTTACCCTATACTTTTAATAAGGAAACTCAGTTCTAACCTTATTATTTTTTTATTAGTTTTGAAATGGGTCCAATAAATTATGACCACCCTGTATAGAGTTATGTAAACTATACGAAAATAACCTATTCATGTTCTAAGATAACTTATTTAGATATTTTAAGTACACATACATTTAATCAAGGAAATTGAAGCTTCATTTTATAGTGATGGGTTTTACCAAAACAAAACAAATAGATTGAAATGATTCGAAGCAAAACTTTTATCAATATAAGTATACAGAATGAAAAATACAAAAATAAATTGATATAGAAACATGAAGTATTTTCTATTTCACTGGAGGGTTGGC
Source organism: Araneus ventricosus (assembly GCA_013235015.1). Lineage (NCBI taxonomy): Eukaryota > Metazoa > Arthropoda > Arachnida > Araneae > Araneidae > Araneus > Araneus ventricosus. The sequence continues at coordinate 31,581 of BGPR01014177.1, read as the reverse complement.
ATTCTTAATGTCAAAGTAATTAAAAGGATGAAGAAGTAATATTCTTTAAACGAAAGAAAAAAGCTAAATTTCTTGAAACTTCTCAATTTTCCTAATATGTTATAAAATGCACCATGTCAAAAATAAAAAGAAATGTTTCATAATCTACGAGAATAAAAAATAACTTTGAAATGAAATGCATATCTAATAGTAAAAAAATTAAATAAATAACTCTAGAAAGTATTGTTAATGCTTATTTTTTATACAACATTAAAAGTGATAAAAACGGAGTTAAAATTAATCGGAAAGGAAAATGTTTCAAACATTTAATGCAAAAAAATGCTGCCTTTATTAATATTGATATTATGCAGAAGAAAATGACTGCACAATCCTAGGAGAACGGAGAAAACGTATGATTTCAGATTTTTAATTACGGAAAACTAGGTTTTTTGCATGTTTAAGTTAATTAAATTTCAGTTGAATGTTCTATATCCTTTGTGTTTCCTTACGCTTTGTGCCAAAACAGTAATTATTTTTAAAGTAATGCCCTAAAGAACTGAATATTTATTTTTTCTTAAAGTATTTAATACAAGGTGATATATTTTATTCAGTTACACCATGAACTTATAAACGTAGAAGGATGGCATTTTGTATTTCATAGGGTTTAAGCAATGCCGGCAAATGTTATAAGATATTTAATAAATTTAAATAATTCACTAGCTGTTTTTACAAAAAAATGAGTTTTCTCTCTTAAACAGTGGTTAAATCATAGGAGAAATCATAAAAATTCTTCTTTACATACCAATACTAGAATATAAACGTGAAAATACTTAAAAACAATGACGTTTAGAAATGTACTTCACCCAATATTCGTTTCTGATTAGAATAATGTTGTGAACCAAGTCTCCTGTAATTAAGCAGAAACTATCCTCTTACTAGGGATTTTGTGGTTCTTCAGTTTAATTCATGAAGTGACAATGAAAAGTGTCCAACATTACAGAGAAATATTTTTCATTTTCTAATTCTCCTAGGTTTGTCTGAAAAATAGTTAAACTTATGGTATTACTGTGATTATCCCGGGTTTTAGTTTCTTTTTAATTTCGATTTCTAAAATACTTTAAATATTTTTTCAACGTTTTAATGTCTTACAGCTTACAAATAAGAAACTTGCTTAGTAAATTCAGCATTAGTTTTCTGTATCGTTATCTATATGATACCAAAATAAATTTTGAAAGTGACGCTCTGAAGTTCTGGCAGTCAAGAGTTAAAAAGGAGTATTGTATATCCATTTTATTTGAGTTCCATTTATTTCCATCCTGTATTATAGAACTGCCAATAGCAAGAAGTTAAAAAAAATATAAATGAAAAATGGACGAGAACACAATCTTGGAAATAGCATGCTATACCTAATAAACTATATGTGCATCGTAAATTAAATTTAACATATAGACGTTGCTGGTATAGTATTTGTGGGGCTGCCAAGAATTTACCATTAGAGGAATCCGTTGTAAGTTATGGAAATTGAATTTGTCGTTAATATATCAAACTTAAGAAACTATGCCAGACGGAATATATTTACCTATTCAAAAGTGAATGAATTGGTAGACTGATGAGATATATATTTTGCTTAGTGAGACAATGTGGAAAATGATCGTTGCCGCCTAGGGAATGCCGTTATTTTATTCAATTTGAATAGTAATGTATTTTATTTCAAAATAAATCTCCAACAAAAAGTATTTCAACAAAATTTTAAAAATTATTTACGAAAACCGTCTGTAATTTTTCGTTGCACTCTGAGACAAATGTTGAGATCACAATAAGGTTCATTATAGAATTCATGTTTTAAATGAGATATCGAAAACAATATCAGATGCATTCCTTTGTTGTTTCAATAAAGGTATTTCAAATTCTCTCTTGTAAAACAAACCTTAGCCTTGCCTTAGAAGCGCTTGCTATTCAATATTTGTTAGGTAATCTTATGTAAATAAAATTTGCACTTCATGCCTGTGTTGTCTCGTTACGGATATTTGTTGTTTGTTATCATGCTGCTGCAAGAATTTCCTTAACTTATATTGATGTTTAAATAAACTTAGCACGTTTCTTTTTTTTCTGGATCTTTATAACCCAGACATTTGAATAAAGAAGTGAAGTTCATTTAAGGTTTGATGAGCTAAAAGTTAGCACACTCTACAGTCCGGTTTAAAAAAAGCCTTATATTATTTCTATTTCCGCAAAATAATTTGTGCTTTTATATTCTTCTTCTTTTTGAAGACATTATATGTACGAACTGCTTGCACAGCAAATGATTTATTCGTATAGAAATTGAAGAGACATATATTTTGCATCATGTAATATCATTTATTATTTGAGGTCTTGAATATCAGTTATAAAGCCAATTCCAGTAAATAAAATATTAGTGATCTGAAGCATCAAGTTGATTCATCTCATACATCGATAGCTATAATTTATTCTCAACAATAACAAATTAAAATATAATTAAAATACATCGGAAGAAAATCTATTCTAATCACATATACGTCCAATGTTTACATGTAATATTTCAGAAACGATTCTGTATAATTTTATAAATTTTTATCAACATTTTAGTTTCTATTCTGCATTACCACTAAGTAGCAATTTTTAATATTTTTGATTCGAATTCTTGAAAAGTTAATTAGAACCTAGAAGATTATTCTAGTGTACACTTCTGCCCCCGTTTAAGATGTTTGGTTAGTTCTAAGAGGCTTAATGGTGAAAGAGTCATTCCAGGCCAAACTGCGCCAATCAAATGGTACAATTTCAGTATATTAGTGAAAAAAGGTAAAACATGATAAAATTTGACGAAAGACGGAATTGTTAAAATTGAGCCAAATGCATCACAATCGGAGATCTAAGTTAAAAGCGTTAAATGATTGTAAAAAAGCCAACAGCCTTTAAAAAGTTAAAAATATTTGGATGGTGTTTTTCGCCCACCTAGTCTTATAAGGTTAGAGATAATGAATGAAAATAAGGAACACGGGGTAAGATTGAAAAAAAATGGACGTTGGACAAAAATGTGATTAATGGTAAAATTCTCATGACATATGGGACACAAAGATGCCTTTTCACCGAAAATAAGATGCCTATGAATGAATCCAATATGTCCCATACGGAGGCAAGTTCATTTCACAACAACAGCACGTACAGGAAGAATAGGCCAAAATCCAATAGCAAGTTTCACAGAATGCAATTTGTTGTGGATCTGAAGATCCATGTTTCTTGCCAAGTAGAGAAAAGCTGATTAATATAGGACCTCTTAATGTCAAAATATGGAAGACTTTATAACAGAAAAGAAGATGCACATTTTAAAGCAGAATCTTCTGTTTCATTGCCGAAGATACCAACATGCCTCGGTATCCAGCAAAATATGACGTTAAAATCTCCATTTGCCGGAGCCGTCAAGTGAACAAAATTTTGACAGCAATTGGATGCATTTGATCGTGGTAGTGAGCAAGTGTTTCCAAAGCACTCATGCTATTAGTATAAGAAGCATTCATTTTAGAAATAAAGGACAAAAGTAGGGTTTTGAAGTGTACTGAGAAACTTGTCTTTACACTTCTTCTTCTTATTATTATTTTAAATATTCGGAAAAAACAAATGTCCAGAAATTTTTGTATTCAGTTACAATAAATGTATGATTTTTATTCATAAACACCTTTTTTCTCACAAATTTCTCTTGTTTATGTTTCGAAAGATATGACATCAGGCTCAAAATCATTTTATTGTACAATTTTTTCTAATTTGATTTATTTTATATTTGTGAAGTTGGAATTTTGAAATCTATTCGAAATTTTGTACGCTTATGTATTCTTAATGACAGTACAATGTCTTAAAACTTTTCAAAACTAAATTATCAATTAATCCATGCCTTTAATTAAATTTTGGTTCCATACAAGGGGCGTCACCTAATAGTAAATTGGAAAAAGAAATTTCCTCAGAAGATTCTACATAACACCACAGCATATCCCCGAACTCGGAGCCTAAACAGCTCCCTGTTAGTTGGATGAGTATGTGTGAAACTTTATTGAATAGCAAAAGCAAAAAGAAAATACATAATGAGATATAAAAACACATAAAAGGGAACATAATTATACATAAACAAAGAATAATATAATGAAAAGTACATAGAGGGTTACAATCCGAGTATAATATAAAATATATACAAGAGGAGTTATCATATGAGTTTACTGAATGGGCAGAATGTTTCCTTTAGTTACATTGTTTCATACAGTTGCAGTTCCATGATTTGGGGCTGTTAGTGTTGTTCGATGAGACGATAAAGAAGAATTGAATAATGTAATACAACCGGTTAAATTGATGATCATTGTTGAAACATCTTATAAATTGTGAGACTGTTTTTTTTTGTCTTGTTATTTATACTTAGGGATCGCTGTAATTGTTATTCCAGGGTTCGGAGTGATGTGAAGGGTCTGCAATTATAATAAAGCTTTATAAATTAAAGAATAAAAAGTAGAAAATGATTAAAATAAAGGTAATTGCTACATTTTAGTGAACCGATAAAAATGTGCTTTTAAAAACAATCTTTATTGAATTTATTATTTTAAATGTGTTGTCTAGGTCATGTTATTATTTACACAATTTCCAATTGTGCTCAAATCCTTTCACAAAATTCAACACGTACGATAAAATAGTAGCAGATTATAAGCTAATAAGCATAAAAATAATTAAGTAGTTAAAATTCATGAATAGTGATAAATAATAATAAATGAAAAAATCATGAATAATAATAAATATTAATAAACGAAAATATTCATGAATAATAATAAATTATAATCAATGAAAAATTTATGAATAATAATTAATTCATGGATATTAAAGGTTATCCTTTTCCAAAACTCGATTTATGGAAATTGTATTCATTAATCACTTTATCTATAATTAATATTTGCTGTTTTAATTTAACTTATATGAAAGTTAATTACGTTGAATAACTTATCAAATGTTCACTCGTCGCAAATCCCCAAGTGCGTTTATTCAAAAAAGTCCGTTAATATATCTCTACTAAACTAATCTAAACTTTATTTTCTAGTATATTTTTACGTTTTTTCCTTGGTTAATAATTCCCTATCAATCCGAATGATAGAAAATATACATAATAAATAAAAAATTAATGTATAAGTTTTTATTCATGCGAAAAAATGAACTCAAAAGTTGAAAATAATTTTTCTAATTACAATAAAATACATGGTTCGAATAAAAGCGTAGACGTCTTATATAGCACCATATATTTTATGTATATCTCCTTAAACAAATGAAATAAACCTAGAAAGTAAAGGCGGCCTCGTTTTCATTCGAACCATGCATTTTATTGAGATCAGAAAAATTGTTTTCAATTTTTGCGCTCATTTTTTTGGCATGAATAAAAGCTTATACCTTAATTTTTCAAATTCTTTTATTTTCTATTTTTTAGTGACGGCTGACACGAATACACATGACATGTTACGCATAGTAAACCAAATTCAATTACCGAACTCTCCGACATAAAACGCATATTAATTATTCGTTACGAATATCACATATTACGAATTTGAAAAAAGTGCGACACAGACCGAGAGACAAAACAAGATTCACTTCCCCGATTTAACCTTTGACCCTCAAGCCACTGCGAAATGGGGACGATTCACAGGCTGCTCCTCTTTCTATTGTGTATCGTCTACGTAACGTGAGGTTACCACCTTCTAAACTTTATCGCCCAAATATAGGGCTAAAATTTTCATATTATTTTGTTAGGATTAAAATAGGTATAGATTGCAAACTTTTTTGAATAATGTTGTATTGTCACCGGAAACCCAAACTTGTGCTAAATTCCAAAGTTGTAGCTGGATTGAAGGTGGGTAAGAAGTCGATCTCAAGATTTGAATACCAGACACTCAAGTTGAATAAAAGCTTGCAAAAAATACTTGTTCCACTGAAGATCCGCCGTGTATGAGGGGCTGGTGCATGTTAAGTATGACGGCGTGGATCAAATGTCCCCCAACTGGAGATTAATGCAGAAGATTGGAGCGGAAGCGTCACCTCAGTTGTCTTCCTCGTCATCTGACTGCGGATCAAAATTACGAAGTCCGTCTCAAAATATCCCTCGTATTGTTTTAAAACCGGTCGTTAGTATAACTAAGCTACGCAAAAACACCTGTTTTAAGCACGCTGCTTTTCATGGATTTCTATGGTAAAAAAATACTCGGTCTAATTGCAGGAAGAGAAATCAATTAACATTTTTCGCCGTCTCGATTTTTCACTTATATACTCCCCAGATAATAACTTTAGTTTGCAGCAAAGTTGCAGCATTCTTGCTCCGCAAATCTGCAACAAATTTGACACGACAAGAGTGCAAGCTTGAAACATGTTATTGTTGTTAAGTCGAACTTGCCGCAAGCTTGTTGCGTCAAACTCATTGCACACAATAGCAAAAACAGAGCACAAACACCACCTCGGATTCGATCCCACGACATACCGATTACTAAACCTGTTGCCCTAACCATTCAGCCAGCTGGACTCAGCGAGGAAAAGATAGATTGCGCTAATAAATCGCGCATACGATTTATTTTAATCTCTTTCCTTGATTTCATTAATTTTTTAAATTCTGTGTTGAGAATATGATTTGAAATCAAAGAGAGAGAGAGACAGACAGCGATTTTCGCTAATAACTACGTTTTGCTAGTAGAATAAATTAATAAATTAGGGTTCAAAAGTAATTTCTTTAAAAATGGGACAAAATGTAAGTTATTATTTTTGAACAGACATTGACTGTGTTTTAGGTTTAATTTTGTTTATAAACGTTAAAATTTCAACATTAAGAAAAAGGCGATATCGTTTTCTTTAAAGTGCGATTTCTATATTTAGTAAAAAGATGGAAAATGTTTCAAATTTTTTTATAAAAAAAGTCAGTTTTTTCACAAATTATCATTGATTTATTGAACTAATAAAAAGAACTCTCTAGGAGATGCTATTAAAAATCGGACGTTTTTTAAAACATAGACAAAGATTTTCTCTAAGTGTGCAATCATTTTTGCAATCGTGGTGTGAAATTTGTCATGACATTTTGACAGCAAACTTGCTCTGCAAGTGGGTTGGTCGATTATGATTTGTTATTTTGCAGGAAGTTCTCTTGCAAAGTTGCCACATCAAGTTTGTCATGACAAAGCTAATATCAAGAAAAATCAAATTTACTGCAAGTGTACTGTACATGCTATCTGGGTCAGGCGCTGTGTTAGTGCATATTTGGTTTCATGGGCATTTGCATACTTAACATAAGAAGCATATTCTAGAAATAACCAACAGATGGCGTAATAGGTCTTGACACCTCCCCTCTGTTAACTGTACACGTGTACCTGACTTTAAAAACAATGTTCGCACGAGGTGCTTGTGTGTAAATAGTGTGTTCATCCTGTTATCATTGTTATTGCTTCTTGGAGAGGATGTGAAAAATTTAAACCAAAAGCTAAAACTAACCCCAAAACAAATTTCTTTCAAACCAGATAAGTTGACTCCTCGATCACTTATGCTGCCATGGCAAGTGATAGTATTAGCCTCCCAGATTCTGAGCAGAACCTAAACAGTATTAAAGAGAACACTCCAGTTATTAATCTTCCTAGGGAAAAAATTAATAGTCTTAATGACATTTTCTAGATCCCCTCTGACTCCAAAAAACTCTTTGGTAATACGGACGTTGAAATCCTCGCCCAGCAATTAAGAAAAGTCAATAATTATATTGATAAAACCGAAATCTTCATTTCCCATTTAAATTACAATTAATAACCTTGTTTCTCTCTTAACTCTCTGCCCCCTCTCCTTTTCGTCTCTTCTATTCACCCATCCTCCTGCACTTAGACACTCCCAGTGGCTTTGTAAACAAGCCCCACTTGCCCAGTTGGTTGAATGTTCTGCTGCCATGCGATAGACCCGCGTACGAGCCTCGCATCTTTCTTTGCTTCGCCAGAAACATCGCCGTGGAATCTTCACCCTTTTAAAAACTTATTTTGTCTTATAATTGTTTAAAATTTTGCTTTTTTCCAGGCCTCAATCTTTCTTTCTCATATTAAGCTAAAGAGTTCTTAAATTAATTTAATATTCTCTCTTACAATTTTATAAATATTTTTCAAATCTATTTAATATCCTCCTCTAAAATCTCTTTGCTTTTAATTTTTTATTTCCCAATTTTAAGAGCACAGTTTTTTCTACTTGGATTTTCATTGTCTACTACAAGCTTATTTTTATCAAGAAAGGCAGGTGATGGCCCCTGCGGAGGCCAATGGTCTGCAACTAAAACCGCCAAATCATCATCATTGTTACTGCTATTTATCTATTTGTGCCATGGAATTGTGTTATCACCCTATGGTTTGAAGTGTTAGCACTCTCATAGTCAGCGACAATAGATGCTCCTGTTTGTCCCATGCCAATAAATTGAAGATGTCCATCAGCCGAATGATGTTATTTGACTACGCACACTACACTCTGAACAAGCTGTAATGACGAAAGCTTAATGTTGACATTTCTTGATATTAGAAAGGTGTGGTAAAATGTCTTTAAATCAATACATTTTAATTAAATGCGAGTATTTTGAAATTTATGAAGAAAAATTCTAGTTAATTAAAGACAATTATGTATCTTCCATGCTAAACATTTTTATTATTTAAAAATCGCATATGAAGACATGCGCTTTGTTATGTTACAAATGTTAATTATGTTACAAATAATATATTACAATAAAAATTATTGCAATTAATAATTATTAATAATAATAATAATTAATTTATTAATATTACAATTAATTAATATTGTTATAATTAAATAATATATTATTACAATAAACCCTATTAGCACAAGATATTGCACGATATCTCTACGACGTTGTCCTGTATTCTGAATGCCGTACAATATGGTGAAGATATCGTAACAATATTGTACAGTAGGGTGGATCGAAAAATCAAAGTGTGGATAAAATAATCGGCATAGGGTGCAAAAGTTGTCTTTTAAGTGTACTAGCATATATGCAAAATTTTTTCAACTTTGTTTAATATCTTCTGGTGCCCCAGGGCGCTTAAATATTTGCAAAAAAACGTTTTTTATGCAAATTTCGAATTAAAAATTAAAATTAAAAATGTGTTAAAGAAACGATTTTAATGAGAGAAACGTAGAGGAGAGGGCGAAGGAATGATAAAAAATACCAACAAAAACTGGAAAATTATCGTACTGAAAAAATATCGTGTTTGTTCGATATCACATTTTGTAAGTGTACAAATTTCGATACATGTAAATTCCAAAAAGATATGAAAATTCCACTTGCTGAGCGATTGTTTATAAAAGATCGAATATTAGAAAGGAAAATGGTTATTGGAGAAGTGGAAGTAATTGCTACTGAAAAAAAGAGAAAAGGGGAAAGAAAACAGATGGAAGACAAAAGAATAAAACGTTAAATGGTTAAAACTGATGCTGATGCTGCTCATGCTCAATCAATGGAGCTACTTGAGCTCAACACTATGTCTTCGTCCTTGTATACAGATACGGATGTAATTACCTTGGAATATCAATCATAAAATCGTTTAGATTTCCCTACATTAGCAATGGAATGTGATTGATACGGAATTTCAGATAGAACAGCTACTTCATTTGCCAGTGCTGTTCTACAAGACATTGGAATTATACACGAAGGAGAAGCTTCGCATGTGGTAGATCGCAATACAATTCGTAGACAGCATAAAAAGCTTTAAAATGCAGTTGCAAAGTCTACTAAGTTAACAGTGTCTCGGTCTCTTTTAATCAGATTATATTTCGATGGGAGAAAAGACAACACAAAAGGTGCTAATTAAGAAGGACACAAAGTACTTCTCAAAGACCACAAACGAGGAGCATTATACTCTTGTAAACGAACCGACCTGTGTATATCGGACATGTTACTGCTGCAACAGGAGGAGCTAAGACCATAAAAGAAGCAATACTCAATTTTTTGGAACGCATAATATGCAATTAAATGGGATAACAGTAATGGATGGAACAAATGTTAATACTGGACACAAGGGAGGTATTATTCGCTTGATGGAACTGGCCTCAATAGACCATTACAATGGTGAATTTTTTTGCTCCAAACAAATGAATTACCTCTCCGTCATCTACTAAATTCTTTGGATGGTGCAACAACTGGTCCTAAAGAATTTTGTCAACCACATGGTAAAGCAATCAAAACCTACGAGGAGCACCTACATGTATCTCCTTTTTCTTCAATAAGTATGGAGAATATGCCACATAATATAGATAGAATGTTTCTCAGCAATGATTAACAATATCTATATGATATTTGCCTACCGATATCACGCGGTGAATGTTATTCTGACTTGACATTAAGAAAGTCTGGTCCAGTTGTTCACTCAAGGTGGCTAACAATTGCAGGTAGAATTTTAAGGTTGTATGTGGTCACAGAAAAACCATCTGACAATCTTATTATTCTTGCAACATATATTATGAAGGTATACGCAACCTGTATGGTTCCATGTCAAGACAAAACCCTCCATAAAAGAAGCAGCGGTGCATATTTGGAGACTTATTTCATTTTTTAGATATTTGGAACCCAATTTAAGAAATATAGTACACACTTTTATTCAACAAAATAGCTTCTTTTGTCATCCAGAAAATTTATTTGCTATTGTCAATTCTCACAGATAACAGAGAGGATATAAGGTCTTTAGCACTACGAAAACTAATTTGTGCTAGAAGTGAAAACAGAGGATCATCAGAATAAGAATTTTTCAAGTACCAAAAATAGACTTTAAAGCAAAGGATTTTTTTGCACCTATTAACTGGCAATGAGTTGGACATTTGAACCACCTCTTTTGATGAATGTGCCATTTAAAGAAATAGATCCCATGGTAAAAGTTAGAAGGAGGAATGGTCAAAATATCCATGCCATACCCAAGCTGTAAAAAGATGTTTTCGCATAGTGTCTGAAGCGTCCGAAAGTGTACATGGAGAAGAGAAGAGACACGGCTTCATATTGAATAGATACAATCAAAAAGTCTTATCAAGCATTATAATATCAAGAAGGATTACATCCTTTAGAAATATGTAAATCTTCAAACTAATAGAATTAAAAAATCTATGATTAAGTTCACTTTTTATAAGTTTTGTGATTTATTGTTTGACTATTAAATTTATACTTCATGTATTATTATAAAATTATAATTATTTATAAGTTTATACTTTAATACTTGAATAATCTGCCAATTTTTCAAATATTTTTCATTAATTCACAATTTTTAATAGATATTTGTAAAAATACCAATTTTAAACTTTTGGGGGGCTTTCGGACCACCAGAAGATATGAATGAACTTTAATAATAATAAAAAAACGTAAACTAATATACCCAAAACAAAACTTTCTTACCCGGCGCTAAAGGAAATTTTTAAAATATTTTTTATAAATTTCCCCCAAAAAATGTCATTTTTAACTGTTTTTGGGGCACTTGGGGCACTGGAAGATATGAATGGATTTCAATAAAAAAAATATATGTAAACTAATATACCTAAGACACAACTTTCCCACCCCATGCCAAAAATAATTTCAAAATAAAACCAAAAAAAATTGTAAATTTTCATAAAAAATTCAATTTTTAACTATTTTTGAGGCGCTTGGGGCACCGGAAGATATAAATAAATTTCAATAAAAAAAGTTATATATACTAATAAACTTAAGACACAACTTTCCCGTCCCATGCCAAAAAGAATTTCAAAAAAAAAAATTTTCCTATACTTTTCGATCCACCCTATTGTACAGTGTCTTGTGTTATTAGGGAATGTATTATTACAATTATGTTACAAATTACGTTACAAATAATTTAAATAACTGTGACCATATTTCAGGGTACTTTTTCGAAAACTAACTTAAATGAAACTGTGAAAGACTTCATAAGGTAATAATACTATTATTTATTACAAAATATTACCTAAAAATAATTTTATTAACCTTTAAATAATTTAATCTAATAATAAATCAATACAATGGTATAATACTGATATCTGATGTCTAAAAGTTCGGATTTCAATATATAATAATATTTTCTCCATTTATATTTCGAGCAAATATCACATGAACAAGAATACAAAACTGTCTGTAACTTTCTGGAAACTCCGGAAGTTAAACTTTTCAACCATAATGATTCTCTTTATATCTAATATTCTTCCTTTTATGTGTTCCCTAGGGTGAAAGTTATTCGTCCGAAAGTTTCCGAAGTCTACTCATTACTCATTCAAGAATTCTGTATTCTTGCCTGAAGATCTTGGTATTCGTTTCGAATATTAGCTAATGAATTCTGAAACGAGCACTGAAACATTTAAAGAACAAATTTTTCTCAGAAGAGAGTTTCCGCGCCATTTATTTAATGAATAAGCTTTGAAAATTTTTCTTTCTTCTGGAGAATCAAAGTACAAGTGAAAGATGGAATAAAAAACTTCGTCATCAAGTAAGATTTCTGAATTTTCGAGTAAAGTACTTCGGTTGGTTCAGTTAATGCGAGTTATACTAAATCTGAGATTGAATTTCACTTTAATTTCGTCAGCTTTTAATAAAAGGTAATAAATTATATTACCTCAATTACTAAAATACAATTTGTTCTTAAATGAAAAAACATATGTTTTCCTCTTTTAAGCATTTGTAAATGAGAAATGTTTCACTTAAGGATTATATATATATATATACATTAAAGAATGAAATAATCCAATTAATTACTCCTAAATAAATGTAAAAATTTAAGATTTCTATTTATTATACTTATTAAAAGAAAGATTAGTTGGTTTGATCTACATAATCGTATAAGGTAACATATACATATATCTTCTTATGTAACAAAATAAAAATATAAATTTGTTTATTACATTATTGGATATATATCTAAATATTTAGTATTTTTTATTTATTCTTCTCACTTAAAAGAAAGATTAAGCAATTTCACCTACATTATCGTATAAGATAAATTTTATATTTTTATAGTCTAATGTAACCAAGTAGAAATATAAATTTAGATATTGGAGCATTCTAGGACATAAATCTGATTATTTAAGATTTCTATTTATTCTGATAAGCTCAAAGAAGTATTAATAAATTTCGCCAACATAATCGTATGAGATAAAGTATATATGTTGATGTAACATATTAGTATGTAAACTTTTATATTACATTCTTAGCTATAATCCAAATATTTATTTTGTCTAGTTAGGGAGACAGTATACACTTTCAACATTTCTTTTATTTTAACTGTTATTGAAAAAGTTTTGAAAGAATTGTAAACTATTGTAGTTAATGGTGCTATTATTAAATTTAATATAAGCCTGTTATGTAAAGGAAAAATTGAGGAAATTTATAAGTACCTCATTTTTTATCTTGTATAATAAAAATATTAAACAACTGAATGCGTATTGCATGCACAGCTTTATCATATATATAATGATAAACATACGGAAAAAATTTGAAAGCCTAATCTTAAATTCTGAGAAAAGCCTTAGCAATTTTAAAACATGAAAGTGAAGATAAATCAAACATGGAGAAAAAGCTATTTCATATTGTCAGTTGAGAATATATTGTATTAGTCAATGCAAATGAAAATCTTATCTTCTGAAGTATTAAAATCACATCATTCAAATTTTGATACATTGAGTAGAAGAATAACTAGTATGAATGAAATAAGCCAATAAAGTAAAAATCGCTATTTTGGTCATTTTTATGATACTATAAATACTAAAACATAATATAAAGTATAACTACTAGGATGCAAAAATATATGTAAAATTATTTAAAGAAAGCCTTTAATTACTGTGCCGGAAAATCTATAGAGCTCGACTAAAAGAAAAATGTATTAAGTTTTGAAAAGAACTGAAATTCATTTAGCAATTTTAAATGTGCCGAGTTTCATTATATCCAGAAATAAAGAATATTAACACAAAGTTCTGAAAACTGATAGTTTTCAAAGTTAGATTTCAACCGACCGAGAAATGAAATAAAAATATTTGTGATTATTTGTTGGCTAAAATAACCCGCAAAATTTGGATAGCTTATTTGAGCATTTATCAAAACGAAAATGATTTTATTAGACCACCTTTATTTGGGAAATGATAGTAAAAGAAATTTTTATAATTGCATTTCGGGTGCAGAGTTCAGTAGGAATGAAGAATAGTGCGAAATACAAAAGGAAATGTTTAAACGAAGTCAATATTTAATTTTGACGAATTATAATGATTTTAAGAAATTAACGTATTTTATTTGTCATAGGCAAAACTTAACAAATAAGAAAGAAATAAAACAGAACCAAAAATCTTTGAAGTAAAATTTTTTGACAAAAGTAATCGACGTTACCAAATACAAAGTTATAAATGCGAATTAAGGGAAGTTTTATTTGCGCAAGAGTTAAAAATATAAAAATAATAACAAACAACGATGGGGGGAATAAGAATCTGGTGGATGACGTCATCCACCAGATTTTTATTTATCATCTTTGTTTGTTATTATTTTTATATTTTTAACTCTTGCGCAAATAAAAGTTCCCTTAATTCGCATTTATAACTTTGTACTTCGCAATTTTTCCTGGATGATGCAGCACTTGCGCGTACCAATTAAATTGCTTCTATTATTGTTTATTTTGTCTTTTTAGATATTCAATCCTTACCAATTACAAGTGCGTAAGGTAAATAAATAAAAATGTATTTTTCAATTCAATTGAAATGTAAATTTTCCTGAAGTATGAAAATTATCTTCTAAAAAGAAAAAGATTAGAAAGTTGACCGATCTCCAATAAGAATAGTTGAAAAATGAGTAAGATAATTTGTGGTATGGATTCGCTTTTCACTGGCAATCTTAAAGAAAATCGCTAAAAATATTTTTGTGTATTTTCAAACTTTTTCCCTGGAAAAGCAATTTAAAATGAAAAAAAAAATATATAAAGACGCAATTCGCCTTCAAGGCCAACCTCTTTCAAAGTTCCGTGTTAACTTTTATGGCTACTAAAAACAAGATCGATTGGAGAGACCGGCATAAGTATTTCTCTAAAAATAACGAGCCTCCTTAAAACATCTGGAAACAGCCACTTTTTAAAATCATTAAATTCCAAGGCACACTTCTTTAGGGAGTAAAGTAATTTTTACAACTTGCGTCATTACGCGAGTTCTAGGAGAAAAGGAAAGAAATGCAAATTATGTTTTTTAAGTCCAAAACATGTGAACTTAAAAAAAGATTTTTCCCTTACAAACTTTACTATTCACTTTACAGTTCTCTATAATTTAGTTTAATGTCTAATTACGCCTTAATGAGCTAGTTACTGTTTGCCCTGGACAAAAATTCTGAGAGTAAATTTAGGATCCTTACTGGGGCGACTAAAAAGTATGTATATTTGCGTTCTCGTGCGCTCGTTTCAGCACTCAGAAGTCGTAAGAAAGTAGTATTTCTCATTAATCTGAAATGGAAGGATTTTTTGCTCCTTTCGTTTCGTAAAATCGCCCAGTTTATGATAATTAACTGATTTAATATTCGATTTTACTACAGACGTAATAATTTTGGAGTCACAATACATATCTTGTAGTGTGGGTATCAAGGAAAGTTAGTGAAGAAGATTCAGTAGTATTGGATGGCGTAGCTAGGATTATGTTAAAACGTTAAAGCAAAGTAGATGCCCAAAGATAAAATTTAAATTAATATATATATATATGTATATATATAAATTTTTTAATCAATTCTTGGTAAAATATATAACACACAATGATAAGCAATTCTAGCAATACTGATATAATCACCTACCTTTGCAGACCTGAAAACCCTAGCTACTAAATTAAATCATTTTGCATACAGTGGTAGTAAATTGCAAGTTGTGATATCAAATTAGAGAAATTGAAACTAAATCAGGCTGTTAAGTTTAAATACTTTTTATTAATAAATGATTAATTTAAGTATTACTGCCATAATATGAATTAATAGTATATTGGATGCACATATTCAATATAAAAATACAAATAAAAGATAAATGCAGCAACACACAGTAAAAAGCGCTGCAGGCTTAGAAAAAGAATATAGCAATGAGTACACTAGGCAGAAACAGTAATTTTAAGGAACACCCCTTTGATTCTGCAGAAAAACACTTGTGGCACGCCTACAAAGCGCATCTCAGTCCTTGTTTTGCCCGTGAAAAACCCACTAAAACACACGCTGTATGAAAAAACTCGAAGAAATTGATAATTTCACAAAATCATGTATACACAAATCGGTGATATAGACGCATTATTGGTGCACTACACGCTTCCTTGCACAGTTCCATCTTAAACACTGTTAACGTGAAGAAATTTTTGCAGGACAGGCTGTTCAAATTGTAACCTGATCATTTGTAGTGCAAGGCTTGAGGTTGAGTATTCAGTTCACTCAAAATGCAGATTTGTCTAGCGCAATTTTTAGCACCAAACGCTGTCACAATTGCCTCCATTTCATACATGAATAAAGATGAAAAGATAAAACTTTTAGATGACACCATTCACAGCTTGAAGATTTTAAACACGCAGAATCAATCCTCACATCACTATACCAAAAAACTTGTAGTAGAATTGAACTCTTTCATCTTAAACTTCAACGGAAAAAGAATATATAAAAAAATGACAAGCTCCCTGAAGGCCTGAAGGCCCCCAGAAGCCTAAAAGGCCCTGGGACCCGCAGCTTCAAATACACCTCACTCGTTCAGAGAAACACACAAAAGAAATTCAAATCATAACGTAAAACGCTTCCAAAGACAGACGCCAAAACCTAATAACGCCAAATTCATCCGCGAACCAACATGGCGAGGAAATAGTCCCGTTGAAAAATTTTGATTTAAAAATTAATAAAGTTGAAACCTTAATGGAAAAAACAACAAAAGTTAAGACAAATAATATTTAAATCGAATACAAAATAAATGAATAAGAAAAATTTAGATATTTAATGAAACGGCTAAAAATTATCGTCTGAATTTCAAAAACTGTCAAAGATGCCACAAGAAATTAAAGAAACTTTGGTGGCGAAGAATTAAATTAATTAAAAATACTGACTAAACCGAAAAAGATGTAGTTGCAATTTTTGCAATCTAACAAGTAGTTTCCATATAACATTTTCGGATTTCAGTGCAAGTGCGATTCACTAATGAATAAGAAGATAACTTAAGATTTATTTTTAAAATGTGTTTAAAAATTCATGTTTTCAACATCTAATTTGCTTCATATTCATAAATTTTTCTAAATGTTCATATATCTTCTTAAATTTTCAATTTTTATTATGCAAATAGAGGGTATAGTATTTTTTTAGTATTAATATTTTTAAAAATCTAAATTACTTACGATTCTTTCATTTGATTCTGTAAACAATATTTAATGTAATCTAACATTTCCAATATAAAGTTTACATTTCCTTTGGAAACAAAGCAGATTGAAACAATATATACATTGCTCCAGAAAATGTGTACACACTTTATTTATTTTTTTTAAAAAATGAACATATATGAAACTTTCGTAAATCATATTAATGAATATACAGGATGCCCACTAAATTTATTTACACCCCCTTTAATTTCAGTACTTCAGTAATAGTCATAAAGGTATAGTAAAGTCTATCCACCACCTCATGGGACCAATTTTAGTGCCAGCTGACGGTAAACTCCGGAGATAGTGTTCCTATCTCGAAAACGTTACAAGACAGTGGAGAAATGTTAAATACAAAGTTGTAGAGCGTAATCAATTTAGTACAAAAAGACACCTTGTGGCCTTTAAGGTATCCGACTGGTTTAAAATCGTCGTTTTTGATGAAATTATAAAAAAAAATTTATGACTTAATTTTGTAGCCTGTTTAATCAGCTTTCTAAAACTGTCTCACTTTTTACTCTGCGTGAATTACAAATGGAGTTACAGCTGTTTTATTACCGAACTGTAAGCATTATTTTATGTTGCATGAAAACTTTAAATGTGTTTTCTGAGAAATGATATTTTTGAGGAAAAC